>JBBBDQ010002060.1:1160000-1325000 GCA_037127315.1 Ascarosepion bandense | reverse complement strand
TGCCGAAAATGTATTCTTTAAGTTATTGGGATACTTTTTCTGTTACGATAAGTTATTCGATCCTGAAAACACTGCTTCTTTTTCTTTTTATTTCTTTTTATTTTTTGCACGAGATAAAAAGATATTAAAAAAGCGGGGAAAGAAAGAGAGTAGAAAAGATCCGAAAATAAGATGATAAATCAAGAAAAAGAAAAGAAGGAAGAAAAGGAAAGACAAATAGGAAATAGATAGTAAAGAGGAAAATAAGGGAGAAAGCATGGAGAGGAAAGAGCCAATGGAAACGGCTAAAAGTGAGAAATTTTAAAGTTTAGCCAGAAGTGAATTGTAGACAGATATTGATATCGGTTACATGGTATCTGGGCTCAAATCTTTTGGCATTTTAAAAAAAAATATATTATACTTCTATAAAGGAAAAGGATAGAAAGATGAACAGGAAAGATACAAAAGGAGTAGAAAGTAAATATATATAGTTTTGTGTCATAATTAAATTAGTCCAGTATTCAGTTGAATAAGAAAGTACTCAATACATTTATATTGTAGAGCTTTTAAATATTTTTTATTTGGAAACGAAATATATATATATATATATATATATATATATATATATATATATATATATATATGTCTCCAAATTCACATAAATTAATAATATAATTTACTGGGACAGTTTTCCGTAGGAAAATTAGCTATTATAAACTTACAACCTTAAACTTAAACTGATTAGATATTGATGCTGGTTGTCATGTTTTGAATGCTGCTGCCGCTGCTGCCGCTGTTGAAGCCTTGTTTTCCATTCTCTTTCTTTATTAGTGGCTACAATATTGTATTTATTTCTATACTAGGCCTACTAAGGGGTTCCTCATAGCCTAGCACATCAAAATGCATTCTTTAAGTTATTAGGATACTTTTTCTTTTATGACAAGTAATTCTAACCTGAAAACATTTAAGGTAATGTAACGAGGAAGGAGGGCTTGGATAATCTGATACTCATACGTCAGATTGAGGAAAAGAGAGATGGAGGAAAGCAACGCTCTATATATTTGATGGGTTTCAGAAAACTGATAGCAGAACGGGTTTGGAAAGCGTAAAAGACGAAAGAGGGTTAAGAGCTACTAAGGATAGGAAGATATGGAAGGCGATGATCGCTTACGCCCTGAAGAGACACGGTACATAGAAAAAGAAAAATAAACTTTGACCTTTTACCATTCCTCTTCGTTTTTTCAGAGTTCTTACAAGTGCGAAAAATACGTCACATTAAGTAAAGTATAAATAAAAATAAAAATTCCTTGATAATGGTTAAAAGAATAGCCGAAAGAGCTCGGAAATGCAAAACATTTGTTGCATTTTGATATTTTTTGTGTCCAGAAACGAAAACATTTTTACAAACACAAGAAAAATTAAATAAAATGCTTAATCGTAGTATCTTGGCAGTCGTCTTTAACGTAACATGAATAAAGGAGGGGATGCTGACCTAAAAACTCTTTCTCTTTCTATCAATATATATATATATATATATATAAAATTAAAAGATGCATAAATAAATCGGTATTTTTATTCGGACTGTTATCCTCATCTTTGTTATCGTTTCAACTGTTGTACTCACACACACACACACACACACACACACACGCACACACACACATATATATATATGAATACATATATTTTAATCATTTCGCCCCAAGCGATGCAGTTTAACTGCCACTAGTGCGCAGGGGCTTAGATAGGAGGAAAGTGATGAGAAAGAGGGACAGGTGATAGGGAGTGTCAGAAAGTGGGTAAGAGACTTTCTATCCTCTGATAGATTTAAAGTTAGGGATAAAAAAAATGGCGAGTTTAATATTTTTTTTTAATCGTATCGCCCTAAGCAAGGTTGTCTACTGCCACTGGTGCGTAGGAGATTACATAGAAGGAAAGTTATGAGAAAGAGTGACAGGTTACAGGGGGTGTCAGGAAGAGGGTAAGAGAAGGATGAGAATACTGATGAGAGTAGAGTGGGAGGAGAAAAGAGTAAGAGAGAAAGGATGCAAGTCAGAGAGATACATTAAAATTACATTTAAATTCCTGAAGATTTTCGCTTTCGAGGAAGTAAGTATACGGAATGATATTTCACAGGCGGGAAATGCGAAAAAAGCAGCAACTATTCAATAACTTTTATCGTTGCTTAGCAGTGTTTTATGTCAACACAAGATAGAATCATCTTTGATGGTGGATGTCTTTATGTTAACGTCCCTGGAACCTCTCTGAAGATGACTCATGTGAGCCGGAAGCTTAGAACCAGCAGAATAAAAAAATATCCAAATGTTAGAGAAATTTTGTCTTTATTTTCACTTGAAATTAAAGCCAAAATACGAGGATTAGAAAGACTCATGATTAAACATAATAGACATTCAATTTCGTCTTCTATATTTAACAGTATATGTTTAGAAATATATATATGTATATATTTCTGTTATATCGTTGCTTGAACCATCTTACAATATATATCATTGCTTGAACCAGCTTATCATATATATATATATATATATATATATATATATATATATATATATATATATATAGATATATTTCTGTTATATCATTACTTGAACCAGCTTATAATAGTCTGGAGTAAGCGGCTTCGTGAGATTAGTCGTGGCTCTATGAGGCACCGTCCTATGGGTAAAGGAACTTGGATGAGTTCCACCACGGAATTTGTGAACGAGCGGCGCGTCATGGAGTTTAATTCGTTACCTCTTCGTCACTAGGACCCGTGGTACAGCTGGTTTAATGTTTGCTTAACAACGTAACTGTCTGGGTTTCAATTCCTGCTCATGGATGCTGATGAGACCCAAATATAGAACGAAACGGCCGTCCAGTGCATTCTGCATTTTGTTCGATGAATTATTTTATATATATATATATATATGTGTGTGTGTGTGTGTGTGTGTGTGTGTGTACATGTATTGATCTTTCTCTCTCTCTCTCTCTATATATATATATATATATATCAGTCAGTTAAGTGCCATACATAATACACGCTTGGGCGATCATGACTTGAAAGAGACATGACTGACTGGGCAGAACATTATCCCGCAGTAGGTTGCCATTGTTTTCTGCGGTAGACTGGTTGCCGACCAAGGCTATAGAACCCAATCTGTCCTGTTATTTAACCCATAACTGGAAGGAAGAGTGTATGTATATTTATTGATACATATATATATATAAGGATGTGCGTTGTGGTGCAGTGGATATCGACTCGGAACGAGGAATCGGGGAGTCGAGTTCGAATTCCAGCTGGGTTCCTTGCATTCACTTACGCGCAAATACCCTTGGGAAAGTTATTAATCTGTCTGTTCCATCCGGTTATTGGTTAAATAACAGGAAAGATTCGGTTCTACAGCCTTGGTTAGCAACCAGTCTACTGCAGAAAGCAATGGCAACCTACTGCGGGATAATCTTCTGCCCAGTCAGTCGTGTCTCTTTCGAGACATGATCGCCCAAGCGCTTATCACATAAGGCACTTAACTGACAACAGGAGAAAGCCTGCTAAGAGCCACTAGGTATAAGGAGATGTGGAAGGCCTTGATAGTATACGTCCTGAAGAGACATGGCACATAGAAGAAGAATAGAATAGATATTATATTGATGTGTAGCACTCTTTTCTTTGTTGCTAACTAAATTTTGCTGTGCCCTAATACTTTACTTACCTCCTAAAAGATAACTTTCGCTATTGAGTGCACTGTTGAAGGTATATTTCTTGTTGTTAGGCACATGATAAGTTTTATTTTAGTTCAAATGAGAACCAAAGAAATATCGTTACTACAGCCACCAAACAACATTAAGCAATATCAAATTCAATACCAACATTGCTCTCTCAAAATATTTATAGCACTTAAAAATTGACAACAAAATCTCATTTATTATCTGGAATATATAAAAAGTAAATCTTATTATGGAAAAGGAAATAGATGTAATTTATGCCTTTTAGAAAAACTAGTTATCTTAAAACATTTAATGAACCCTAATTTGCTAAGCAAAAAAAAGTGAATTGAAGATTACGCTCAAAGATAGAAATAAATATCTGCTCAAATACGTTGACTCGGATTTATATAGATTTTTCTATGTAGATCATTTTACTATTATTTTTATTAGTTTTTTTCCCTCCTTAGCTAAAACTCAACAAGTAAACCCCCTTGATACATATGTATAAAACGTATAACTTCTGCCTTAAAAATCTGTCATCTTAACACACAGAATAATGCTAAATTTACTAAACAAAAGAAGTGAAATGATGATCATATGCAGACATAAATATCTGTTCAAGTTCGTTGATCCAGATTAATACATATTCTTCTATGTTGACCGTTTTTATATTATTATTATTATTGTTCTTGTTCTTGTTGTTACTTTCTTTTGTGTTCCCCTAAACGAAAAGCAGCAAGTTATCCCCCTTGACTCATAGGCACAAAACGTATAACCTCTGCCCTAAATATATCCGACCTATTAATTTAACTTTTGAAATTTCATGTTTTTCAATTTTATCTTTAAGTTTTAGTTTCAATTAAATTAAATTAAATTAAATTATTAAAAAGTTACATCCAGCATTTTGATCTATAACTACAATGAACAAAGCACGAAGATAAAATTCTAATTCCAGAGCAGTCAATTCATAACATACACATGATAATTGCATAATGCATGAAACTCCGAGTCTTGCTGCAGAAGAAAGATAGGATATATATATATATATATATATATATATATATATATATATATATATATATATATATATATATATATATATTGTAATAGCAAAATTACAATATATATATATTGTAATTTTGTTTTTACAAGCATTATATCACAACAGAAAAATGTTAATGTTTCAGAACAATACAGTTCTCCTTCAGGTGATACTTTTAAGTAAATGTTGAAAATCTTTAATTAATATTTATTTTATGATTTAGTAAAATTAATAAGATGATTTATTAATATTAAGGCCTACTTTATATTGAGCACTCTTTATAGAAATAGATGCAGCGGGCTTTAATCTACCTGTTCTTTCACTTCCTTATAATACACACACACACACACACACACACACACACACACACACACACACACACACATATATATATATATATATATATATATTGTAATTGTGCTATTACAATGAGTTATAAATACATTATATCACTACACAAAAATGTAATGTTTCAGAAAAATACTGTTCTTCTTCAGGTGATACTTTAAAATGAATATTGAAAATGATTTAGGATATTAAAATTTATGTTATTATTTATTAACATTAATAAAATGATTTATTAATATTAAAGTCTACTTTATATTGAATATTCTTTATAAAAGTAGATGCGTGAACAGTGGGCTTTAATCTACCTGTTCTTTCACTTCTTTATAATATATATATATATATATATATGTGTGTGTGTGTGTGTGTGTGTGTGTGTGTGTGTGTGTCCACATTAATTTTATTCACGTTTTATCTCTATCTCGATATCGAGCACTTCAGGACAAAAAACTGCTTGCCAAATATGCCTTTCTATCAGTAAACCACTAAAATGAACAGCAATCTTGGCACTAAGCATCATCACAATTTAACAATATATATATATATATATATATATATATATATATATATATATATACTAATAAATATACATATTATCCAACGTTTGAAGCACGACTCTTAGTTTAATGCCTTATGCAATCATCAGGTACATATTGTGAACTCACTGATGTTCGATTTGAATTATTATTTTACGTATTAGCGTTACTCAAGTTAAGATGATTATAAATATAACACACACACACACACACACACACACACACACACACACACACACACACACACACACACACATACACACACACACACACATACACACACACACACACACACACAGAGTTGAAGGGGACGTCACTAGTTTGTTTGCATTAAGGGCTAAGCGTTCGAATGGCTACCTATTTCTTTTAAAAAATAAAATATAATAATGAAAAGAATTAAAAAAATAAAATGAATTATAAGAAGATAAAAATGTTAGTTACTGATACTAGCAAATACTACCTGTGAAAGTATATACTTTAACGTATGGTCATCGCAATACGACTAGAGCGATAATCAACGTATATAAAATCTGTGAGTCTGTGGTGACTGTTCCCTATCTCGCCTCCATTTTTTAAGCTCCGCCATTCAAACTTTCTAGGGATACATATCTACAGGGAAGTCAGGTCGACACATACATTTTAAGTTTAATTTCAGCAATTTCCCCTTTCGCAGTTTTTGGCCAGCGTAGCGGATTATAGCCGATTGTTTACATTTGCTCCGTAAAACGTGTATGATCTAAGATGGTTGCTAAATTACGTCACAGAAATCAAATCACACGTGTCAAACGCGACTAATATATATTTCTTAAAAAAAAAAAGAAGAAATGAGCCTTTATATTTAATTTCTATTCTGACGTTTTAAAAATTCATTTGGTCAACACAATTGGAGTAGATAGATCTAAATTGGAGTAGATAGATCTATCTATCGCCCGGTTCACACTCCATCCACGTCTATTGAACAGGTTAAGAGGCTCATCCCTTGTTACCTGTTTAGGATGTGGTTTCCGGCTTTCTCTTTTCCAATCTTTTCACTATTATATAGCCCCCTGCACATCAGTTGCTTTACCGCCTTGCTCGGGGTGATACGATAAAAAAAAAAAAAAAAGTGTGAATATTTTTCCGCGTAATTTTGAAACAAAAGAAATATTAGAAAAAAGTGTTTTTTCAAACAAAAACTAAATATGTAAAAAAAGTGCCAATAGTTAATTTAATTATTTAATTCTTTTTTTAGATTTAATATTTCATACTTCAGAAAATAAAATTTAAAAAAAGCTTTTTTTTGGCTAAATATTTCATGCAGGAAATCAACTGTCTGTAATTCGTATGGCATTAATGTAACTTTTTCTTCTAAGATTAAATGTCTACATTTTTAAATATTCTTCGAAAATTTCTGAAATGAGAGTGTAATAGTTATTATATTTCTAATTTCAGTAAAACAAAATAAATAATTTTCTGTTAAATTCATTTAGTCAACAAAAATGTAAATATTTTCCCCCGTAATTTTGAAACAAAAACAAACGCAATGTTGTTTACAATGTCACGCAAAACATCAAATCACATTTACGCAAAACAAAAGAAAATAGAATTTTAATGGAATTTTTGAACAATTTTGAAACAACAATTTTTTTATATAATTATTTTTTTCATATAACCGAGTTTTAAAGGAATTTATCTATTTAATGTTATAAACATTATTGCATCACGAGATTTGATGTTTATGTGAGTATTGTAAACATTGTGTTCTAAGCAATTTAGTACCTAAATTTAAATTGGATATTTAAAACTAAAAATGTTTTTGAAGCTTTAATTTCAGCTTTAATTGAAAGCCAAGAGATTAAATTTACTAATTCCAGTAATCAAAATATTCTGGTGTATTTCAAACTGAAATTATATTGATTGGAATCTGAAAGTTTTTTGATTTAAAAAAAAATCAATTTTTCGACCATTTCATCGATCGACACATTTTGTAAATAGAAACCAATTCTCGGTTTTAAAAAAATCTTGCAAATACAAAGTTTTATCTGCAAAATGTTTATTAAGAGGATTCAAATGTTCATTATAGGGAATTTTTCCTGTAAGGAGGGACAACTCTTGAATCGCATGAACTTTTAATGATAAATATCACGTACGGCTACCCGTAGAAATAAAATACGAGTTATCAGCTTGCACACAATTAAAAGGTTTTAATTATTTTAAAAAAATCCATTGACTCGATTATTTGTATTAAGTTTTTCAATTTTCGATTAGTAAATATAGCCGTACGCATTAATTTAACAACCCATCATTAACGATGAAGCAGGAAATTTTAAAAGATTTTTTGAAACTTTAAAAATTATTATAATAAAAAATAATAAAAATGAAAACAATTCTTGTAAAAATTCATTGTTCATTGAATCTTTTTTCTTTTCAGACTATGATATATTTAATATATATTGTTTTTAAAACCAATTAAAAGTTTATCAAAATAAAAAATGGCATAATTTTATTGCATTTTTGCTTTCGGAACTCGGAGCAGATTTTCTAAAAATGGGCTAATTTAGAAAACATAAAAAGACAGTTGATTAGTATTCCCCAAATACTTCTGAATTTAATTAATATTAGGTTTATGGAGAAACTCTCGCGAATTTCCAGACATTTTCGGAAATTAATTGGTGGAGTAGGGGGAACAAATGAAAAAAATTGCCAAGATTTTCTAAAAATAATTATTTTAAAAATAATTACTGTCAATTATGAATAAGTCTTGAAATTTTCATCAAAATCCGACCATTATTTGATTTTTGCAAGAATTTCCAAATTATTATTTTTCACCTACAATAGGTGACTTGCGTAATATTAGGTTTGCCGTAGTAAACCCTTGTAAAAATTATGTCACTCATAGACAAAAGAAAAACAAGATTTTCTACAAAAATATCGAACGTCTTAAAAATATTTTAAACATCTAAAAATACTTTGATCTATCCTCTTAATAATAAGATAAACATTTTGATGCTAAAACTTTGATTTTATTTAGTTTGGGCCCTATTTTCTTTCATACTGTGCTGTTTTTCAGCGATTTATTTAAGGTACCTAATTTTAACATTCATTTGGACTGTCAGCAAGAATGACTGTATTCATTAGTTCTTTATTATTATGTATTAAATTGTTTAAATAATAAGTTTTTTTTTATCATTACAATTACAATCATTCTTGTCGAAAACACTGTTAATCCCTATATAAGAAATGAGGGTTTATATATATATATATATATATATATATATATATATATATATATATATATATCAGTAAGTTAAGTGCCATACATGATACACGCTTAGGCGATCATGTCTCAAAAAAAAACATCACTGACTAGGCAGAATATTTTTCCGCAGTAGTTTGCTATCATTTTCTGTGATTGCCACCCAGGGTTATAGAACACAGACAGTTCTGCTATTTAACCCATAGCTGGAGGAAAAAGAGACCTTTCCCAAGGGTATTTCCGCATATGTAAATGCAAAGAATTCAACTGGAATTCGAACTCGGTTCTCCTATTTCTCGTTCCGAGCCGACATCCATTGCACCACAACGCACACGCACACACACACACACACACACACACACACATATATATATATATATATATATATATATATATAGTCATCCGTAGATAGATCTGTTTCGCTGTATCACAGCTCATCAGTACGGTTAGACTCCAATTGCTTTTAACCCAGGATTGAAACCCGACCGAATTGGCGTCAGTCGGCGATTCTACTGCTATGGGCGCTCAGTAGAAGAAGGCAGACATTTTAGCGCGTATATTATCATTATACACGCCCAATAGCTGAGAGTGTTCTAATTCATTGCTGAATGAACGATGCGTAGTTGCTAGTGTTTTTCAAAGTCTAACATTCTTCCAGAGTGCTCAATCAGGGTGTGAGAGCGTAAATAGTCATCCGCAGACAGATCTGGTTTGTTGTATCACAGCTCATCATTATATATATATATATATATATAAAACTTTAAAATTGTATATTTGGGTAGCAATCTCTCTTTTATGCAGGTTTCTTTAAAAATGACAGACAATGTATGATGGTTAATTTTTTATGCAATTTTTCATGTGATCTTATAATTTTTTTCCATTTCAGGACATAAATTATATAGAAAATGTGATGCAGCATGGGTCAGTTTCGTAGTTGTATAGCCGATATAATCATTTACGAAATAAGGATAGGGAATATTGCATCTCTCTCAACGATCTCAGTTCGATCTCGTTTAAACACACACGGTGACCCACCAAACCCTATCCAGAACATACTTCTTAACAACACAAATATCACATCTAAAAGAAAAGAAAAAAAAGTTGAAAAATTAAAAACAATGCGGACATTATTGATAAAAAAAAAGATAAACCGAACACTTAATAATATCAACTACGAACACGTTAACAACATGCTTACCATGTTCGGTACATAACACATACACTTCTTTGCAAAAATACATAACACTACATACATTCTGTCAAACGTAAAATAACATTCATCCTCGATAACGGCTAAAAGTATAGCCGAAAGCGCTAGGATGATCAAAATATTTGGACAATTGTTATATAATTTATGTCCTCAAAAGAAAAATCATAACATCACATGAAAGATTACATAAAAAACTTATATATATATATATATATATATATATATATATATATATATATATATTTTCTTTCAGGATTAATAAAAATATTGGTTAAAATTTCACTGTTCTTAATAATATACTTTTTTGAACAGAGCTCGATACTTAGAAGAATAGTATTTATACTAATGCAACCACTTCCCCATCGTCGAAATGTGGCCTCCCTCTGTCTCTTCTATAAATACTTTCATGGCTTCTGCTCGGATGAGCTTAAGTCACTGATGCCTCCTCAACAGGTGCTTACCCGTGCAACCAGAATGGCAACTGGGTCCCACCCATTCACAGTCAGGTTAGCCAAATGCAGACGACAATTCTACTCCTGCAGCTTCCTCTCTCGCACTTCCCGCCTGTGGAACTCACTCCCGTATTCTTGCTTTCCTGACGGCTACAACCTCCAGAAATTCAAATGCAAAGTCAATACTCATCTACTAACCACTGGACTCTAGCTCTCTCCCCACCCCCGTATAACCTTCCCTTTCTCTCCACCTATGTATCTGTCATCGCACCTGCTTTCTCAGCTTTCTATTGTTCCTTTCTAACTAGTTTGTACTCCTCACTCTTTTCTAATTAATCTTTTTACATTTATGTAGCCCCCTGCACATCAGTGGCGTTTCCGCCTTGCTCGGGGTGGAATGATTAAAAAAAAATATTTATAATAATAAAAAATTTGTTGACTGCAACAGAACAGCTGTACTACTTGCTAGTACTTCAACAGGCACTGAATATATAGTCTTCCGCAGAGTGATCTGTTTCGCTGTATCACAGCTCATCTGTACGGTTAGACACCCGCTTGCTTTTACCCATGATTGAAACCCGACCGAATTGGCGTCAGTCGGCGATGCTTCCACTGAGCTATGGGGGCGCTCGGTAGAAGGAGGCAAACTTCATGCGCCAGTAGTAAGAGTCATATTTTCCATTTGTAAACGAGTTCCATTTGTAAACGAGTTCCATTTGTAAACGTGTTTACAAAAAAATTAAGTAATTAAACAATCAATATATATATATATATATATATATATATATATATATATATATATGTATGTGTGCGTGTTTGTGTATGTGTGTGTGTGTGTATTTAGAATTTATACATAAATATGTTATAGTATCTCTACAAAAGTAGCCATTTTGTTTCGACACTATCTGTGTCATATCAAAAATGAGGTTTATTTCAAGTTGGAGTGTTTTGAAAGGTTCAAGATTAACCAAAGCCCCTTAATCATGGCGGCATTGTTACATAGACAGAGTGGACCAATCAAAACCCAGCAATTTCAAATTTGAAGTATATGAGAACAAACTCTAAAACAATTTATTGGGCCATTACTATTAATATGTGGTTAAACAAGAGATCAGCATTATTAATCGACTATTAGATACACTTTACTTAACTAAAATTTATTACGAATTTCAAATTCTAAGTTTAACAGAGCATTAGATTTACATTACAGTAAAGTTATCTAGATATTAAACGAGTAAAAAACGTGGACATACACATATTCAAATCTATAGACATCCACATATGGACAAATAGACGGATATATACATACACATTGGCACACATACACATGTAACAATGCCTTATGTAACAATGTCTCCCTGATTAAGGGGGTTTGGCTAGAATTGAACCTTTTAAAACTCCCTAATTTGAAATAAGCTTCATCACATGAGAAAACACAGATAGTGTCGAAACAAAATGGCTACTTTTGTCGTGATATTGTAACATATTTCTGTTATAAATTCTAGATAAATATTATTCGCTCGACTTTGTATTGAGCACTTTTTTAGGGATAGTGTTTGTTTGGATACGGTATGTTATACCTACCCTAAACTTGTTTGTATATATAAATATATATATATATATATATATATATATATATATATATATATATATAGGCTACTAGCAGTATAGCCCGGCGTTTCTCGGGTGTAATGAAAGCTTTAAAACTAATCCATGGTCCTGGAGCTCAGACTCTTTGGACGTTGGCACGAAAGACTAAAAAGCAATAGCTGTTTCCAGTTAAAGCGAAACCGTCGTGTGAAAGAAAAATGAATGGATGTAAGTCAAATTTTGATTTCCTGGTATCGATATCAAATAAGTTTTTTTCGTCGTAAACTGAATTTTGAAGGCTAAATAAGTCCTCTGAGTAAATGGTATCATGGCTGAGACTAAGAACAACAATTATACTTACTTAGAGCCAAACCCGAAGCAAAAACTAAAATAAAAGGTCTGAAAAACTGATTTTGATCAAACCCGGCAGGATATCGCGGTATCGATTTCCAATATCTGATATCTGAGTCAACTAAGTCATCCAAGGATAGAACTGTAACCTTGAAACTTCTGAATATCGTTTCTTATGCCTTTGTCTATGAGTGTATCAAATTTGATTAAAATCGGACCACTCCTTCTATAACCCAATTTTTCGATTTTCGATTATCGATATTTATCGAGGGTACCTCGACACAAAACCTAACTAAGAACACTCGCAGGCGCTTATAGTACAACTGTGTAAATTTTTAAGAAAATCAGCTCAGCCGTTTCGGAGTCTATAGGAACGGACACACACACAGACACACACACAGAGAGACAAAGTTCCATTTATAAAAAAGTTTATATATATATATATATATATATATATATATATATATATATATATATATATATATGTATGTATAGTGTCTCTATTCTAAAGCCTAAACGCAGAGGGAATTTTATTAACTATATTTTTTTTACCTCTATAGATTAAACATGGTTTTGTATAAATTAGATAGAATTATCTTTTTTTTTTCAAGAGTATGGTAATGGAGAGGGGGTAACTAATGAACATCACAAATGCAACGCACCTGCTTGAATGAATAAAGAGTGAATGTTCTAAAATTGACGGTAATATCGAGTTATTGCTCCGGGCTCACGTGAATCTTTCAAAGCGCACGACAAATGATAGAAATCGCATTGAAAATATTATTTATTAATATTCCTATTCAATAAATTGTTGAAAATTTAATTTCTTGAAAATAGACATTTTTGTCTATGGTTTCAAACTTTAGGGACACCTAATACATTTATTAATAATATGTAGTTGATCAGTTAACCCTCTAGGGCCATTCGTATCATATTTGATACTGTATTTCCCTATAAGGAAACATTTGGTATTTCCCTATAAGGAAACATTTGGTATTCATTGACTGAGCAGTCAGTACTGCTTTCATTTGAAATTTATAAAATATTTCTCTTAAAAAATTTTTCAGAAAAATATTTCTTTCAAGGCTTGTTTTCATACTGTATCAAATATGATACGAATGGCCCTAGAGGGTTAATAATATAATATGATTAAGGCTTCTACTTGTCATAAAGTGGGGGATCAGTTCTATATTGTTATGAAGTAATAAACAGATCCCCCACTAATTACTACTTAACCCTCTAGGGCCATTCGTATCATATTTGATACAGTATGAAAACAAGCCTTGAAAGAAATATTTTTCTGAAAAATTTTTTAAGAGAAATATTTTATAAATTTCAAATGAAAGCAGTACTGACTGCTCAGTCAATGAATACCAAATGTTTCCTTATAGGGAAATACCAAATGTTTCCTTATAGGGAAATACTGTATCAAATATGATACGAATGGCCCTAGAGGGTTAATCTTCTTTTAAATTCTTTGGTTTTAATTTTATATCGAATGATAGTTTGTTATTAACTATGTAAATTTTAGCTTTGAGTGTTTTTCAGAAGATAATTTTAGATTTATATTTTCGTCCTTATTTTTATTAACACAAAATGTCGTCCATGTACCTTGTGTAGATTTGTGGTTTGTTGTTGTTCTTCTATGTACCTTGTCCTTTCAAGATGTAGGCGATCATGGCCTTCCACGACTCCCGATCTCTGGTGTCTCTTAACACGCTTTCTCCTGTAACATCCCGCACCCCCGTTCTGTCATATGTTATCCGCTGCTTTCCTCTGTCTCTTTTTCCCCCCTCTATCTGGCCTGTTAGTATCAGGTTCTCCAAGAACTCTTTCCTCATTTCATGGTTCAGGAACTTCACTTGTCTCTTCCTGATGCTCAATATTAATTCCCTTTTTCTTCCCTTCCTTTCCAAAACCTCATCATTGCTCACATGCTCGGTCCATGATATTCACAGCATCCTTCTGTAGAACTGACATCAAATAGCAATTCAGTACTCTCTTCTTTGTTTCTAGTAGAAGTTTCCTGTGGTTTGTTAATTGTTTTCAACAATTGTCCTGTAAAAAGTTAGAGAAAGCAGGAACTAATGGAATTTCCATGCTGGCGACATTAATTTGGATGTAAGTGTTGAATTTTATTTTATTTTTTTAAGCATATCAGCCCAATCAAGGCGATAACGCCACTGATATGCCGGGTGCTACGTAAGAGTGAAAAGATTGGAAAAGAGAAAGCCGGAAACCACATCCTAAACAGGAAACAAGGGATGAGCATCTTCACCTGTTCAATAGACGTGGGTGGAGTGTGAACCGGGCGATAGTTTAGTCTATCTACTCCAATTGAAAAGAAAAAAGAAAAAGAAAAGCGTGAAAAGATTGGAAAAGAGAAAACCGGAAACCACATCCTAACAAGGAAACAAGGGATGAGCATCTTCACCTGTTCAATAGACGTGGGTGGAGTGTGAACCGGGCGATAGTTTAGTCTATCTACTCCAATTGAAAAAAAAAAAAAGAAAAAGAAAAGCATGAAAAGATTGGAAAAGAGAAAACCGGAAACCACATCCTAACAAGGAAACAAGGGATGAGCATCTTCACCTGTTCAATAGACGTGGGTGGAGTGTGAACCGGGCGATAGTTTAGTCTATCTACTCCAATTGAAAAAAAAATAGTAAAAGAAAAGAGTGAAATGATTGGAAAAGAGAAAACCGGAAACCACATCCTAAACAGGAAACAAGGGATGAGCCTCTTCACCTGTTCAATAGACGTCGGTGGAGTGTGAACCGGGCGATAGTTTAGTCTATCTACTCCAATTGAAAAAAAAAAAGAAAAAGAAAAGAGTGAAAAGATTGGAAAAGAGAAAACCGGAAACCACATCCTAAACAGGAAACAAGGGATGAGCCTCTTCACCTGTTCAATAGACGTGGGTGGAGTGTGAACCGGGCGATAGTTTAGTCTATCTACTCCAATTGAAAAAAAAAAAGAAAAAGAAAAGAGTGAAAAGATTGGAAAATGAAAGCCGGAAACCACATCCTAACCAGGAAACAAGGGATGAGCATCTTCACCTGTTCAATAGACGTGGGTGGAGTGTGAACCGGGCGATAGTTTAGTCTATCTACTCCAATTGATCATAGAATGAGGTTTTCGTGGTACAGGCGAAGTGTAGGTTCTGATTATTTGCTGGTCGAGTAGGGTTTGATAGGTGTTTGTAGATGCAGTCATTAATGTTCATAGTTTCTTCAACTGGGACTTTGAAAAAGAAAATCTATTTTTACTTCAACATGGCCCAGTAAATAAAAGTATTAGTTGAAGTAATCCAGTAACTTGAACCAAGAGTTGTAAGTTCAATACCTGGCCACAACAGAGATAAAACAAAATTTAGAGAGTTAGGTTAGTAAAGGGAAATAACTGAAACTGATACATCCAGATAAGGCATGACACATGGAACGAAAACAATCTATCCTCGTTGATTGATTAAAGGATTCCGTTCGAAAGCCCATCGTATATCATCTGAAGAAGGCCGCAGCGTCACAAAAGCCGAAACGTCGTAAATATGACAATAAAGGTGAGAATAACAGTCTGGACAATGTGAAAGTGAAAACAGTGACAATACCTCATTTCAGTAAATTAGAGACATCCTAAAAACGACCGGAGCGAACAACGGCCGAAACGTCGAAAATATGACAATAAAGGTGAGAATAACTGTCTGAACAATGTGAAAGTGAAAACAGTGACAATACCTCATTTCAGTAAATTACATTTTGAAAAAGGCCGGAGCGTACAACGGCCGAAAGTTCGTGAATGCAGCAGTAAAGATGAGCACAACAGCACGAACGATGTAAATAGTGTAAATAATTACAACACCTTATCTTATAATTACAGACAGGTCCTGAAGAAGGCCAGAGTGCACAACAGCCGAAACTTCGTGAATATGACAATAAAGAGGAGGACAATAGCCCGAACTATTTAGTTACAATACCTCATCTTTGAAATATACACAGTTGTTTTCGTGAAGTGTCTTTGGAAATGTTCAAGTAAATTTCTTTTCAATGGAATTTATTTAAACGGCAGTTTAGTTCTGTCTATTGCGAATCGAAAAGAGACACCCGATCATCTAGAATCGTACCATTTTATGACATAAGACGTCTTTGTAATTTCGAGTTGCTGGTTTGACTGCTGGAGGTTTTTTTTACTTTCAACTTTTCCAATTTTCTTTTCACTAGTGTAAATGGTAAACGAATCAATAGAAGAACAAAATAATAACGGACCTGACAGAACCGAGAGGCAGTTCGATAAGAATCGGTTTCTAATCGAGTGAAAATCTTCAAGTGTACTCATTCACATGGACTCGTGAGAGTCGACACACGATCGAAAACGTGCGATAGTTAGCCCGAGAGAAGCGCCCGTAATATCTGCGTGTCATATAGAAGTGGATTTATGCCTGGCGGAAATTACTCGAACTAAGGGGAGATAATTCCGTTCAGATAACTCTTCGGTGCATCTGCAGTTTGCGATTGTCAGAAAAACACTTGGGACTCGGTTCTTTAAAGACAAGGGTGAAGGAGGGTGCGTGATAGAGGGAGGCTGGAGTTGGCAGAGTAACAGTAAAGGAAAAGATAGGTAAAGTTAGAAGAAGAAACAGAAGAAGGATGATGATGATGACGACCTAATCCGAGAAAATCGATTACACCCTGTCACTCCAATGGGTCTAAAACTGAACGTATGGCAAAAAACAGGAAACTAAAGTAGTTGTTTCAACTAATTTGCACAAGAGTATCATTTGCAGTGGTGTGCAATAACATGAATCTATTTTCTGGATGTATGATGAAATTTGTTTAGCCTTGAAAAATATTCTGTCAGATTTTCCATGTTTCTATTATATATATATATATATATTCGTGTAAAATCTTTTGTACAATAAAGACGGAAGCTGATGATGGCACACCTGAAATAGGCCCACACTACCTCTTTACCATGAAATAACGTGTCTGCCTTAATTTTTCTTATATTTACTCTAAATGTATTTAGATGTGACACTATCTCACGCGGTGATGCTTTCCCTACTCCCGCGGAGATATTTTTCTTTGGTTGGTTTAAAACAACGGAGAGAGAAATTGATATTGGTGATATTATTAGTGTTTTATTGCGTCACGCGATGTGAACTTAGGAAAAAATAATTTTAGTACCATCAAGTGCTTCTAAAAGCACGGAAACATAAAATAAAGTTATTTTGGATAGATATACATTTTTCGTTTTTCATGATTTTCCCCTCTTTCATGTTCAATATGGATTTCTCGTAGATCTGGAGTGTATTCCGCTAATCTGAAGACGCGTTGACAAAACAAGTGTCAGAGTGATTTTATAAGGTCAGCCCGGGGATCAAGGCTGCTGGTGGGTACATCGAGTCCGTGCGAATCGAAAATAGAATCAAGCTCCGATATGAGTTGGCAAAATCCCATTCGTTGAGCTAAAGACATCCGCAAATTAAGTGGGCGAAGACCGATTTTCATTGGCCGAAGAGTGTGAGCCGGCCGGATCCCCAGAGAGGATCGAAATTGGTTATAAAAATAGTTGCTCGACGCGAAAAGTTCAGTTGGAGAGCTAATTGTTCAGATTTTCGGCAGAGCGCCACCGCTGTCAGTACCCCTACACACTCCGCCAACGGCCGCTCCGATTCAGCACATTCCGTCAGATTCCGTCAAGAACCCGAAAGAATTTTGCTGTTTTAGAAGTACATTTCAATGCTAACGAAACTTAGACAAAATAATTCATTTAACGATTGGAGGTTATAATGCTTTTGGCAAACTTTCTCTCTCCGTTACGACCAGCATTTTAAACAACTGTATATCATTTCCGACGATTGTATATCATTTTCGACAACTGTATTCTTGGGAAAAGACAGACATTGTTTTTTCTTTATATAAAGACATTCTACGTGGCTCTCCAGGCGTGTTCGACTTCGTTCATTTATTTTATTAATTTTTTCTTGGTGCCGTGTTTATTTTTTTCAACTCATAAGTGTACACCAGTGTCCGGACTGGCTAAAAGGGACGACTATTGAAATTGCACGACGAGACTTCTGGGATCTAATCACAACGTGGGACAGTGGTCCGTTGTTGCAAAAGACGTCCTGTAGTTCAGCTTTTGTAGCGACATCTTCGGACGGGATCGCCGCGACCGAGTAGCAGTGTCACAACTGGGATCGTCACGAACATCATCGAGAACGAGCGTCACATTAGACGGACGGCCAGCTAGGCTGAGGGGTCACATCTAGTGTCGCCTCGACCAGGTTCTGGTTTGAGGGCAGCAGTCCGGCCTGCGGTAGTATCACATATATACATATATATTTAGAGCTCTCTTAGAGAGTCATTCTACCACTGTATATACAGGATACTCCTTTGATACTATATCTGCAAATTCAGATAAAATTTACAGGGGAAATAGCCATTTTCAACATGTCATTTTAAGACATGCATTCTCAGACCCGTTTAAATAAAAAATTTCAGGTACTTTGTTTAAACTCGGCTGAATATCAGTCAATTAAGTGCCATACGTGATACACGCTTGGGCGATCATGTCTCGAAAGACACATGACTGACTGGGCAAAAGATCATCCCGCAGTATGTTGCCATTGCTTACTGCGGTAGACTGGTTGCCGACCAAGGCTATAGAACCCAATCTGTCCTGCTATTTAACCCATAACTGGAAGGAAGAGACGGATTAATACCTTTCCCAAGGGCATTTTCGCGTAAAGTGAACACAATGGATTCAACTGGAATTCGATAGTGGCTATTTCCCCTCTAAATTTTATCTGAATTTACAGATAAATAAATAAATGTCCTGTATCTAAGTTAAATTAATTTACATTTGAGTTCTCTATTGGGTTAGTTTTAATATTTTAACGATATTACTAGGATCATCCTGGATTATTTGCCAACCTTGTCCCGGATTATTTACAAAACCTTCCTGGATTTTGCCGCCGCCAGTATATATATATATATAGTATTTACACTCTCACACCCTGATTGAGCACTCTGGAAGAGTAGGAGGCTTTGTAAACAGTAGCTACCCGGAATATACGCATCGCTCATTCGAAAATGAATTGGAGTACCCTACCTATTTGGCGTGTTTATACGCGCTAAAAAGCCTACCTTCTTCCGCCAGACGCTCATGGTCTAGAGGTAGACTAGCCGACTGACGCCGATTCGGTCGGGTTTCAGTCCTGGGATAGGAAGCGAACGGAGTCTAAGCCGTACTGATGAGCTGTAATGTAGCGAAACAGATCTGTCTGCGGATGACTATAGTATATATATATATATATTTGTGCAGCAATCTCTCTTTTATGTAGGTTTCATTAAAAATGACAGACAAGTCATTATGGTTAAATTTTTGAATGTAATTTTTCATATCATCTTGTACCTTTTTTTTCGAGGACATACATTATAAAAATTGTCCAAAGGTTTTGTTTATCCGAGCGCTTTCGGCTATACTTTTAGCCATTTTCAGGGCTGATTGTTGTTTGACCTGTAACAGAATGTATGTGGTGTTATGTATGATGTAGAGTAGTGTGTATGTGTTATGTACTGAAACTGTAAGGACGTTGTTAACGTGTTCGTAGTTGATATTATTGATTGTTGGTTTTTTTCTTTTTATCAATAATACCTCAATTGTTTTTAATCTTTTTTTTTTCATGCGGATGCTGCTATGATATTCGTGTTGTTAGCAAGTATATTACGGCTAGGATGAGATAGAATTGAGCTTCGTTCAAAAAGATGCAGCGTGAGTTTTCGAGTCAATTTTGTAGACGTGTGTTCAATATAAGTATTTACGAAATTAGGCGGATCAAGAACACAGTTTTTTAAGAGAGAAGTGAATTCGTGAATAATATTAGTAAGTTGTAATTTGGATCTTGCGAGTGTCCATTCAGGACGTAGGCGATCATGGATTTCAACTTTCCCCTGTCCTTTGTGTCTCTATGCCCTGTCCCTTGTCACTCTTAATCTTTTCCTCTTGGTATTTATCACGAACCCTCGCGCTGTTTTTCCTTGTCTCACTTTCTCCCTATCCAACCTGTGAGTGTTAGATTCTCTAGACCCTCCTTTCTTATAACTTATCCCAAGAACCTCAGCTGGTGTTAAGTGTAAGTTTTCTTCTGGTCTGCAACACATCGTCGTTACTCACGCGCTCAGTCCATGGTATCCTCAGCATCCTTCTGTAGAACCACATTTATGCTGCCTCATATCTCTCCTTGAAATGCTCCATGCTGATGCCTCTTTGGGTCTCAAGCTTGAACTTTACATCTGTCAGAACGCATCCCATGTATTTAAATTTTATCTTCTCTGGTATTTAAATTTTACCTTCCCAGGTATTTAAATTTTGTCTTCCCAAGTATTTAAATTTCATCTTCCGAGGTAATTAAATTTTATCTTCCGAGGTATTTAAATTTTGTCTTCCCATGTATTTAAATTTTATCTTCTCTGGTAATTAAATTTTGTCTTCCCAAGTATTTAAATTTAATCTTTCCATATATTTAAATTGTATCTTCCGAGGTATTTAAATTTTGTCTCCCATTTATTATTCTTTCATCTTCTCTGGTATTTAAATTTTACCTTCCCAGGTATTTAAATTTTGTCTTCCCAAGTATTTAAATTTCATCTTCCGAGGTAATTAAATTTTATCTTCCGAGGTATTTAAATTTTGTCTTCCCATGTATTAATATTTTATCTTCTCTGGTATTTAAATTTTACCTTCCCAGGTATTTAAATTTTGTCTTCCCAAGTATTTAAATTTCATCTTTCGAGGTAATTAAATTTTATCTTCTCTGGTATTTAAATTTTGTCTTCCCAAGTATTTAAATTTCATCTTCCGAGGTAATTAAATTTTATCTTCTGAGGTATTTAAAATTAACTTCTCAGGTATTTAAATTCTATCTCCCCAGGTATTTAAATTCTATCTTCCCAGGTATCTAAATTCTATCTTCCCAGGTATTTAAATTTTATCTTCCGAGGTAATTAAATGATATCTTCTCAGGTATTTGAATTCTATCTCCCCAGGTATTTAAATTCTATCGTCCCAGGTATCTAAATTTTATCTTCCCAGGTATTTAAATTTGATCTTCCCAGGTATTTAAATTTCATATTACCAGGTATTTAAATTTTATATTCCCAGGTATATAAAATATATGTTCCCAGGTATTTAAATTTTACCTTCCCAGGTATTTAAATTTTGTCTTCCCAAGTATTTAAATTTCATCTTCCCAGTTATTTAAATTTTATCTTCCGGGATAATTAAATGTTATCTTCTCAGGTATTTGAATTCTATCTCCCCAGGTATTTAAATTCTATCTTCCCATGGATCTAAATTCTATCTTTCAGGTATTTAAATTTGATCTTCTCAGGTATTTAAATTTTATATTCCCAGGTATTTAAATTTTACCTTCCCAGGTATTTAAATTTTATCTTCCCAGGTATTTAAATTTTATCTTCCCAGTTATTTAAATTTTATCTTCCGAGGTAATTAAATGTTATCTTCTCAGGTATTTGAATTCTATCTTCCCAGGTATTTAAGTTATATCTTCCCAGGTATTTAAATTTGATCTTCCCAGGTATTTAAATTTTACCTTCCCAGGTATTTAAATTTTACCTTCCCAGGTATTTAAATTTTGTCCTCCCAGGTATTTAAATTTTATCTTCCCAGTTATTTAAATTTTATCTTCCGTGGTAATTAAATGTTATCTTCTCAGGTATTTGAATTCTATCTCCCCAGCTATTTAAATTCTATCTTCCCTGGTATCCAAATTCTATCTTCCCAGGTATTTAAATTTTATCTTCCCAGGTATTTAAATTTTATCTTCCCAGGTATTTAAATTTTACCTTCCCAGGTATTTAAATTTTACCTTCCCAGGTATTTAAATTTTATCTTCCCAGGTATTTAAATTCTATCTTCCCAGGTATTTAAATTTTACCTTCCCAGGTATTTAAATTTTCCCTTCCCAGGTAATTAAATTTTACTTTACTTATTTTATTTTAGCTTCTCTAAATTTCTTGTTTGCATTTTGACAATTTTATTGTCGCGTGTAGGATATACTTTTATTTTTAAATCCTTTAAAGTAAAAGTATCCAAAAATTGCTAGCAAGAGCTCGATCACATTTAAGACTGACATATTTAATTAATTTTCCTATTAAACTGCTTATATTTTCCGCACGAATTAATTCTATATTTTTATCTATATTATTAACTCTATAACGTAACGAAGGAAAATATTTAGCCTTGTCAGTCATATATATCGAAAGAGACATGATCGTTTAAGTATGGATTTTAATTGACTGTGCTGGTTAAAAAAATTAAATACCAGAAAAGATTGGGTTTTATAGCCTTAGATGGCTACTAGTCTCCCGCAGAAAGTAATGGCAACCTACTGAGGGAAAATTTTCTGCCCAATCAGTCATGTTTTTCTTTCTTGACATGACCGCCTAAGAGTTTATCACGTATAGCAATTAATTGACTGGTCTGGATAAACGAATTGAATAGCAGGACAGATTGCCTTGGTTTGGCAACGAATTTGCTGCATAAAGTAATGGCAACCTACTGCGGGAAAATTTTCTTTCGAGACATGATCACCCAAGCGTGTATTACGTATGGCAATTAACTGTATGATCTAGATAAAAAGAACTGATTAGCAGAACAGATTTTATTTTATAGCCTTGGTAGGAAACCAGTTTTTCCGAAGAAAGAAATGGCAACCTACCGCGGGAAAATCTTCTGTCTAGTCATTCATGTAACGAAAGAGACATGATCACCCAAACTTCCACTTAACTGACTGACTGATTTTACTCTATTGCTAGATGTAAAAAAAGCATTCACTTTTTTAAATCGTTAAAAAAATAACACAAAATATGAAACAAGAGCTAAATAAAAGTCCTACTACTAAAGAAATATTCCGTTGTTATAGTAACACGCAAAGCGGTCACATTCCTCTATCTCTGTTTCTCTCTATCTGTCCTGTGAGTATTAGATTCTCCAAACCCTGCTTCCTCATTACGTATCCCAGGAAACTCAGCTGTCTCTT
Source organism: Ascarosepion bandense (assembly GCA_037127315.1). NCBI lineage: Eukaryota > Metazoa > Mollusca > Cephalopoda > Sepiida > Sepiidae > Ascarosepion > Ascarosepion bandense. The sequence continues at coordinate 1,301,493 of JBBBDQ010002060.1, read as the reverse complement.
TCGGATGTTGAGTATACGTTTACTTCTCGCTTGCATTCTCTCCAACACCTCATCGTTGCTCACGTGTTCGGTACATGTTATCCTCAGCATCCTTCTGTAGAACCACATTTCTGTTGCCTCGAGCCTCTCCTTCATCCTTGAAGAGATCGTCTAACATTCACTGCCATAAAAAAAGGACAGACATCACACAGCAATACAGCATTCTCTCCATCTCCAAATTTGTCCTTGGCCATGCCAATGCGACTTCGGATGTCAGTGTTGTATTTCCCATTCTCTGTTGAGTCAGACGCCTAGCCGACCACCACTCGCTTGCCGTGGTCGGACGCTCAGCAGCCGGCTTCGTTGCACCCGGGCAACATCGTTCGTTGTAGGCTAAGTGTCGAGGGGATCAAGTAGGGTAGATCAGACTACGTCACCGATTGATATGAAACAATGTTTTATAAAAAACACGAATCGAAAAGTTTTAAAAAGTGAGATAAAAGAAAATAGTTACAATGAATGATAATAATAAACATGATGATGATGATTTTAATAATAAAATAGAAAAAAAATGAAGACATTTGCAAAACAAGAGGAAGAAAATTTTTATTCATTTTATCCCCTATACCATTAGTACCCTTATCTCTTTCTGCCATTTTTTTTCAGCTTCATCTGACAGACTTCTCGCCACGCCTTTTCTACGCATGCGCAAAAAAAAAAAAAAAATGGCGGGATTCCAGATCGGCGCATGACAAGGAGAACTAGTTAAAAATTGAAGAATAAATAATTATTAACGCACGTCGGCCAACCATGCGTGGATTATTTCGGCAGGAGTCCTGTTCATTTGATGCACTGGGTATTTATTTTTTTTTAAGTCATTTCAAATTTGAGTTAACGTACCACGTGCAAATAGAGTTATACGGTGGCTAATGGAGCAGGGTGACGAGAGAAGAGAGAATTAGTTCGTCGAGGCAAGCGGATTGTAATATGAACAACAAAAAAAGATGGACTTTTTGAAAAAAAAAAGTCATTTTGGGGAGAGAAAATAAAAATCAAAAAACATAAATTATGGGGGAAAATTTAGAAATTTATTTTCCCGACTCACGCAGGAGACCCGTAGCCCATTAAGGTCATAGGAGCAACGCAAGTACTACAAAAGCAGTTGCGTTTCCTGGGTAAGATAGACTGACGGAACCCAACCATTTCCAGACTGGCTTTGAATTCAGCGTTATTTTTTTATTTTAGTAAACCGGTTGCTATGGGACCCAGTCTGTCCTGCTATTTACCAATAGCAAGTGGAATAAAAGATCAATTCATATCTTTCCAAAGGGTATGATTTCTTCTGAAGTCTGCTTCTGTTGTGTACTTCTAACGTCGGCGCTTGGCCACTCGGACGCGGTGTAATGATTAGCGAGCTTGTTTCGATAGAACCTATTACAACTGAGTAGCGAGTTCGATCCTAACTGGGGACCCCATACCTTCGGCCTTGTGCTACATCTAAGTGGCGCTTAGTAAATCAGCTAACCTCTGCGTTTGAACCGCGAAATTTTATTAACTATTTAATTTTATTCTTTTTTCTTTCACCAACAGCAGTACGGATAGGTCCTACTATCGTCCGGCCCTCACTCCACCCTGGTTTTTTGAACGGGAGTAAATTCTTATCCATTGTTTCTTGTTTAGGATTCTTCTTCTTCTTCTTCTTCTTCTTCTTCTTCTTCTTCTATGAGCCTTGTTTCTTCAGGACGTAGGAGATCATGGCTTTCCATGTCTCTCTATCCTCTATTCCCGCTGGCTCTTAGTATGCTTTCCCGTACAACCCTAGTTCTGCCATCCACCCGAATAAGCCAGTCAAATACGTTACACGCTGTTTTCTTATCTCTCTTCTTCCTTCTATCTGGCCTGGTAGTATCAGGTTCTCCAAGCCCTCCTTCCTCATTGCATGTCCCAGGAACTTTAACTGTCTCTTTCTGATGCCCGTATCAATTTTCATTTCGTTTACATCCTTTCCGAAACCTCATCATTGATCCCATGCTTGATCAATAATCGGATTAGGTTCCCGGTTCCTTCTAAAGTTTACTTTAGCTCTGTATTACTAACGTATGGGCTTAAATACTGTAAGTTTATTCTTTAACTATTAATTTATTCTTTAACTATTAATTTATTCTTTAACTATTAATTTCATTTGGTTTCCGGTTCTTCCTAAAGTCTACTAAAGCCTTATACTCCTAAAGCTTGTTATTTCCTGATATAACTATACGCAGTTACCATCTACCTTGAGTAGATCTTAGGCCTTGTATTGGGTAAACGTTAGTAAAAAAAATTAATCGGTAAATAAATAAAAATAAAAAAAAAAGTACGTAAGTGAATATAAAAAACTCGATTGGACTGCAATGTCGGCTTTCCGTTTCATTAACCGGATACGTTAAGAATTACAAAACCTTGCCTTAGACAAGTTTTATTAAAAAAAAGAATTATCACCCACGTATCTATTGAATTTTTCCCTAGTCATTTCCAATTATGAATCACTTTTTGCAAACGTGGTTGTTGCTGATTTAAAAAAAAAAAAAAGGCACGATCCACTAGTGAACGGACGTGAAATCAAGCTCTCCTATCATTCTGAAGATGAGATTCTGATCTCGAAATATTAATGAATAATAAATAGGTAATACCTAACACCTTCTTTACTTTCTTTTATTATACTAAATGCATTGTGATAGTCTTCAAACATCTACCCATACAAAAAAAAAGTTCTGAAATTAAAGCTATATCCAAGCCAAGTTTCGACTCACATTGGCCATCTTCAAAAGTGTGAAAAGGTTAAGAGAATGAAATGAAATTAAATGTGTTTTAAGCACCGAATTGTTTTAACAGTGTCGTATTATTCTGCTTTAAATTTGAATCCAATAAAAATCATGGCAACCTACTGCGGGAAAATCTTCTGCCCAGTCAGTCATGTCTCTTTTGTTGCTCAAACGTGTATCACGTGTGGCACTTAACTGATTGATTGATTCGAAAGGCAGAAAATCATGCCAACAACGTGTATCTGTTACTGTAATATATAATTTTAATTGTTACATGCTTTCAAGAATATGCATTGAATTGATTTTATTAATGGCAAGTTGCTTCTGTTGAATATAAATAGCTTATATATTTATGTATGCTTATTATGGGTATTTTTTCAAATGGGTGACCTTTCCTGATCGTCAGAAAAATACGGAATACCCTTCATCTCAAATAAAGCATCCACAGTAAACCTCTTCACTTATATAAATGTCACTGATTCCTCCGCGTAAAAAAAAAATGTCTAACCCGGATTGAGGTTAGCATTATTTTGAGACCTTCTCGTATGTATTAATGTGCTTTACTTTCGGTTGTAGACTACATTTTTCCCAATATCACTCGCTAAACCGTCTGCTCTCCTCTTGAAACACGTTATCGTTTCATTTCTTTCATTCTCTTCCTCTCTCTACTTTATTCTCTTCTACTTTCATTTCTTTCTTTCTTCTTTATTTTCTCATCAACTATTTCATCTTATTTTTCCTTTTTCCTGTTTTTTTCTTTTTCTCACTTGTTTTTTTTCTTCTCTTTCTTTTTCCGTCTCTTGTTTTCTTTTACACTCATCTTCTCTTTATTGATGACTTTTTCTTCCTTAATCGCTCTGATATATTTACTTCTTTTTTTCCCTTCAGTTTCTATTCCTTCGTTTTTCTTATTGCTTTTCCTCATGTCACGTCTTACTTTCTGCTTCTTCTTCTTCTTCTTCTTCTTCTTCTTCTTCTTCTTCTTCTTCTTCTTCTTCTTTTTTTTCAGTCTTCTTCTTTTTTCAGTCTTCTGTTTCTTTTTTCCCGTGTCTCTTCTATTTCTTCCTTTTGACACCTTTCCCCCTCCTCCTTCTTTTTCTGTTTCTTTTCCTCCCATGTCTCTTCTTTTTCTTCCTCTTTACGCTTTTCTTCCTCCTCCTCCTCCTTTTTCTATTTCTTTTTCTCCCGTGTCTCTTCTTTTTCTTCCTCTTTGCGCTTTTCCTCCTCCTCCTTCATTTTCTTCCCCTTCACGCTTTTCCTCTTCCTCCTCCTTCTTTTTCTGTTTCTTTTTCTCCCGTGTCTCTTCTTTTTCTTCCTCTTTACGCTTTTCCTCCTCCTCCTCCTTCTTTTTCTGTTTCTTTTTCTCCCGTGTCTCTTCTTTTTCTTACTCTTTACGCCTTTCCTCCTCCTCCTCCTTCTTTTTCTGTTTCTTTTTCTCCCGTGTCTCTTCTTTGTCTTCCTCCTGGCACCTTTCCTCCCCCTCCTCTTCCTTCTTCTTCTTTCTCTTTCTTTTTCACTCGTGTCTTTTTCTTCTTCCTCCTTCTCTTCCTCCTTCTCCTCCCCCTCCTCCTCCTCCTCCTCCTTCTTCTTCTTCTTCTTCTTCTTTCAGTCTCTTTTGTTCTTTTTCTCCTGTCTCTCTTTTTCTTCCTCCCGATTCTTTTCCTCCTCTTCCTTCTTCTTATTCTCTTCTTCTAGTCTTTTGTTTCTTTTTCTCCCGTCTCGCTTCTTTTTCTTCTTCCTTGCTCCTTCTCCTCCTGTTCTTCTTCTTTCTCTTCTTCTTCTTTAAACATCATTATCTCCTATTTTCCCTCCCCGTCTCTCTTATGTATCAATTTTCTCAAGTTTTTCTTTTTCACTTCCTTCTTGTCTCTCCTCCTTATTCTCTTCTTCACACCACCCTTCTCCTTCTCGTCTCTTCTCCTTCTCCTTTCTTCTTTTTCTTCTTCTATCTGATTTTTTTCCTTTATTTTTCTGATTCTCTTATGTTTTCTTCATTTTCCTCCCGTTTCTTCCTTTTTTTTTCTCATAATTCATTCATTTTTTTTCTTCGTTTTACTCCCCTCCTCTATTTGCTGACTTGGCCCATTTTTTCTTTTTCTTCTTTTTTTTGTCCCTCTTTTTGGTCTTCTTCTTCATTGGTCGTATCTGATGACACTTGTCCGTGTCCTGTCATGTCGCAACCAAAGAAGCAGTCTGAAACATTAAATATCATTTCCATTCGTCTGTGTTCGAGCCTCACCTATCATACCCTCACCTTTGTCACTGACCTTCATGGAATGTCTGTCTTCCGTTAATATCTCTCCAAACAACTTTTTGTCGACGCACAACAAAAGCAAAACAAATCGTCGGCCTACGGTTTTTTCTTGCATGTGCCGTATACGTTCAGGACGTAGGCGATCATGGCCTTCTACATCTACCTATCTCTAGTATAGCACGCTTTCTTCTGTTACCCCAGGAATGCTGGACAATATCCTCAAAGATCAAGTTAAGACTTGAAGCAGCCGAAATGTGATTCTACAGAAGGATGCTGAGGATTCCATGGACAGAACATGTAAGCAACGCTGAGGATTTGGAGAAAACGCAAAAGAAAAGGAAACCTATATTTCGCATCAGGAAGAGACCGCTGATGTTATTCTGGCGGACGTAATGCGGAAGGAGGGCTTAGAGAATCTAATACTCACAGGACGGATAGCGGGAAAGAGAGACAGGAGAAAGCAGTGCGAGACTTACTTGACGGGCTTGAGTAGGTAAATGGCGTAGCGGGGTTTGGGAGAGATACGTGAGAAACGACAAGGTTTTGGAGTGGATGAGCACGAGAAGAAAACTGATATTTCACATCAGGAAAAAATAAAAACAACTGAAGTTTTTGGGAAAAGTAATGGGGAAGGAGGGCTTGGAGAACCTGATGCCCACGAGACGGATAGAAAGGAAGACAGACAAGAGAAAAGCAATGCATAACATACTTGATGGAGGAGCGGGAATTGAATAAAATAACAAGAGAAGGGTATAAAAGCGACGAGGGATTGGAAGCTGTGGAAGACCATGATCGCTTACATCCTGAAGAGACAAGGCACATAGAAAAGTTTGAGTTGAAGTTTGAGTTTTGTTTAACGGCATATCAACACCTCTGTGGGTTATTTAATGCCAAGAAGGTGGGGGTTTAAGGTATTTTTTTAATTTTCGGTTATAGTGAGAAGGATGATTTAGTCAAATTTTAATGAAACTTTTTTGTTTATATTCTTTTTTATTTTAGAAAACTGAAAACGTCTTCTAGTTTTGTATTCAAAAATGTTTTCCTTCAAAAATGTGTTATGTTCATAATTTTTTCTTCAAAAATTTATTGTTGGTAATATTTTTCCTTCAAAAATGTATATTTTTCTATAAATGTTTATTTTTATGTATATATTTCTATAAAAGTCTGTTTTTATATTTTCATACTGTTTTGACCCCAGTTTAAGGGTGAATTATTTGTTCATAGCTGAGACCCTAACTAGTGCTACCTCTCCAGGTGAAGATGGACTTGGGAACAACAGCAATTAAGAGGTGGTTACATGCTCCTCCCAATCTCCCAATCAAAGACCTTGCTGACAGATGCAGTTTACCGTTATGTCCAGGATCAGGGTCATAGCACATTGAAGAAGAAGTTCAAATTGGGTTCGTTATATTCACTTACATGAAAATACCCTTGGGAAAGGTTGATTTGATTGTTTAATGGCACATCAACTCATTTATTTTAGTGCTGTAACATAATTTTCTTGGAAACTTTGAAATAATAAAAATGTAATGTTATTCTGCTTTCACAATTGAATACATGGTAGATGATACTGAGCTTTTGTGCTTATACACGTTTAACTAATTACTAGAGGTAGTGCTATGTGTGTTTTATGTTGAAGTTCGGCAGTATTTTTTTTTCATAAGCGTTTCACCCCGAGCAAGGCATGTCACTGCCACTACTGCGCAGGGGGCTACGTAGAGTGGAGAAAGGATGATTAAATATAGGAAATGTCAGAGGGTGGGTGATAGGCGGGTAAGGATACCGAGAATGAGGGTTGGGTAGATGAGAGTGTTCTGAGAATAATTGGGAGTTAGTGTGATAGGAGGTGTCTATTGACCCTACATTTAAGCACCTGGAGATTGTAACTGTCGGGAAAGCAGAGTTGTGGAAGGGAGTTCCACAGGCGGGAAGCGCGAGAAAAGAAGCTGTTGGAGTAGAATTTACGGTTACATCTTATTTGTTTAACTGTAAAAGGGTGGGACCTAGTTGCTAATCTAGTATCTCGTGTAAATTCGTGCTTAGGTGGCACCAGTGATCTAAGCTCATCGGAGCAGAAGCCATGAAAGTACTTGTAGAAGAGGCACAGGGAAGCCACATCACGCCGGTGAGACAGCGGCTGCAGCCGGTCTGCCAAGTCAGTATCAACCACGTTACAGATCCTCCTTTGTATTTTGTTAAGAAGCCCAAGGAGAGCAGCAGGGGCACCCGACCAGATATGGCAGCAATATTCAATACACGGGCGGATGGTAGATTTGTATATGTGCAGAATAGATTCAGGTGGGAAAAACTTCCGGGCCCTACAAAGGGAGGCGACTTCATAGCAGCAGATTTGGCAATGGATTCGATATAGTCATTCCATTTGAGGTCCGCCGAAAGTGTAAGGCCAAAGAGCCGTAGTATTTTACTCTCTCGGAGGCTAGCCTGTCCCATGCTAATGGGAGGTAGATGCGATTGTTTATGGTGGTTAGTTGATAACAGCTTCGTTTTAGAAGCATTGAAATTTACTAGCCATTTCCTACCCCAGGCCACTACGGATTGGAGGTCCTTTTCAAGCACGGCAGCGAGGTTCGCTTTGTCGCCCACACCTGGTCTTTGATCGATGCGAGAGTAGATTGTTGTGTCATCGGCGTACATGCCTACTTGGGATCTAATGGCATCGGGGAGATCATTAATGTACATCAGAAAGAGCGTGGGACCTAAGATAGAACCTTGAGGAACGCCCGCGTTCGTATGGTATTTTTGGGAGGCATGCCCATTTAATACTACCTTCAATGTACGGTTAGAGAGGAATGACTGGATTAGGTCAAACAAATGCCCAGTTATCCCGTAGCTCCGCAGTTTGCATAAAAGGCCAGCATGCCAGACCCTGTCGAATGCTTTGGAGATATCCAAGGCAACGGTTCGGGCTTCACCATTCTTGTCGAGTGCCCGGTATATGTACTCGGTAATGGTCGTTAGCATATCAGCATTAGACCTGGCGAAGCGAAACCCTTACTGTTTGTCAGAGAGAAGCCCGTTGGCCATGAGATGCTGAATCACCTCGGCGTTGATAATGGCTTCGAAAACTTTGCCAAAGATTAGAAGGAGACTAATAGGACGGTAATTGGCGGGGTCTGAGGGTTCGCCAGAATTCTTAAATATAGGAACTACGCAGGAGGACTTCCAACAGGCAGGAAAGCAGGAAGCAGATAGGCAGAGGTTATAGAGTTTAGAGAGGACAGAGGAGAGTTCTGGGGCACATTTCTTCAGTACTATGACTGGGATTCCGTCACCGCCGCTCGCTTTGTGTGGGTCAAGTTGTGCAATTATCTTGGCGACCAGCGAGGGTGTAATGTGGACGATATTTAGTTGAGCCTTAGTTCTGGGTGGGAAGTCTGGTGTAGGTATTCCTAACGAGTCCAGTGTTGAATTGGTTGAGAATCTACGGGCAAAGCATTCAGCCTTGTCGGCTGGGTAGGCGAGAACTTCAAACTCATTGATTAGTGGGGGTATTGAAGTCTTGTTCCTGCTGAGCACGCTTTTGCATTATATTAAAAGTGTAACGAGACAGAGAAGATTAGCATGGCCCCTGCACAAGGATGACACGCAAATTCGTGAAGCCTTCCATATTTTATTGTGCCGCGCAGGATGGCCTAGCGGTCTAAGCGCCAGACACAAGGGAATAATTATACCTTATCAGCACGTAAGATTTTTAGATGTGCGTTGTGGTGCAGTTCATATCGACTCGGAACGAGAAATCGTGGTGCCGAGTTCGAATTCCAGTTGAATTCCTTGCATTCACTTACGCACAAATACCCTTGCGAAAGGTATTAATCCGTCTCTTCCTTCCAGTTATGGGTTAAATAATAGGACAGATTGGGTCCTATAGATTTGGCTGGCAACCAGTCTACCGTAGAAAGCAATGCCAACCTACTGCGGGATAATCTTCTGCCCAGTCAGTCATGTCTCTTTCGAGACATGATCGCCCAAGCGTGTATCACGTATGGCACTTAACTGACTGATATTCAGCCCGGTTTAAACAAAGTACCTGAAATTTTTTATTTAAACGGGTCTGAGAATGCATATCTTAAAATGACATGTTGAAAATGGCTATTTCCCCTGTAAATTTTATCTGAATTTGCATATATATATATATAAATATATATATATATATATATATATATATATATATATATATATATATGCATGAGGTGTAAATATAGAAGAATCCAAAGGAGTATCCTGTAAATACAGTGGTAGGATGACTCTCTAAGAGAGCTTTAAATATATATGTATATATGTGATACTACCGCAGGCCCGGTCAGACGTGTCTCTTTCGAGACATGATCGCCCAAAGCGTGTATCACGTATGGCATTAACTGAATGACTATATTTTGGAATACAGTCAGATTTAAGAAAGTGTCAGATATATGGATTAATGTCGAGAAAGGGTTTTTCATGTTGATTGTTTGGCTGAATTTATTTATCGGTACAACAAACACTATGGAAACCGCACAAAATTATGAACGACAAAAACAGATATGGAGATAGAAAAGTAGGTTATATTGAACGTAATATACAAACTTGAACGCAGGTTAGTAAATCCAGGAATAATATTAGTAAGAAATAAATATATAAAAGTCTTGAAGTGAAGTCGTTGGAAATAGTATATCCGTGAATATTATTCTAGCTGAGTGGAGCTCAGAGCTAGCCTGACTTCTGATGTGGTGGTCTCTGGGTAACTTCGGTATCTCTCGGTAACTTACGTATCAGTTCCGGTACTCTCCGATAACTCTCACGGATCTCTACGAATACTCTCTACTGCCAACTGCAACTCTATGGCAGCAACTGCTGTCTCTATGACAGGAGTATATATATATAAATATATATATATATATATACACTCAGTCGAGTCCACTATCATATACAAAGGGGAGATCCCACAACAGAAATGTGAATATTTTAACACAATTTTATGGTTTCAATTAACTATATTTTTGAACGCAAATGCATGCCTTCAACTACAGGTAAAATGCATTGTTGGTAATTCTGCTAGAAAATGTATTGTTGGTTACTTTGCAATAAATTCGTATTGTTGGTCATATTTTTATACATAAGTTATTGCTAGTATTTTTACTATAGAAAAGGAAATTTTTTTGTACTTTAATAGTTTTGTTTTTTGTTTGGGTAGAATCACTATTTGCCCATAGCAGGGACCCTCACAGGTGCTACTACGCCGTGTTAGAGTCACAGCAATTAAGATGTGGTTCCACCCTCTTCAAAACTTCAAAACAGCGGTCTTGTTGTCGGATGTAGTTTATCAGCATTGGCAAAGGTATGAATCCATTTATTCTGTCTCCAGCTATGGGTTAATTAGTAAGATTTGTATTACTAAATTATTATTATCTAAAAACAAAATTCTTACAATCTAAGAAAGATTTCTGGTGTGCTTCGCTATATCAAATGAGACTGATTTGTGTGTTCGATCCACACAGAGTGCTTCCGATTTTCAGCCTACTACCATGTCGCTATCACTTCTCTTTTTAGACAAGGCTTACGGTCACTTAACCCTCTAGGCCCATTCGTATCATATTTGATACAGTATTTCCCTATAAGGAAACATTTGGTATTTCCCTATAAGGAAACATTTGATATTTCCCTATAAGGAAACATTTGGTATTCATTGACTGAGCAGTCAGTACTGCTTTCATTTGAAATTTATAAAATATTTCTCTTAAAATATTTTTCAGGAAAATATTTCTTTCAAGGCTTGTTTTCATACTGTATCAAATATGATACGAATGGCCCTAGAGGGTTAATGTTGACACATCAGTTCAAGCACTATCACAGAAGTTAAGCAACGTCGAGCCTGGTCAGTACCTAGATCGGTAACCGTTTGTGAATGCCAGATTCTATAAGATTGGATGTGCGGGAGGTGTAATGCATAATGCCACGGGATTATTTGTTGGAAAGCAGAGTTCTAGTTATCGTGGAGTTCGTTCTATTCGCTTGGGTGCAAATACCCTTAAAAAATGTATAAATTCACCTTTTCTGCCCCCAGCTATGAGTTAGTGAGACTAAGCCATTATTATCTCAAAAAAATTCCTAGAATGTTAGAATATTTACTGGCTTTAAATAACCTAGAAATAAATAAGCTCTAAAAACGAATCAGTCAATAAAAAATCAATAACCAAAATTGCTCATTGTAGTCAGAATTTTTATATTACTGTCGTGATGTGAAGTATGGCAAAACACACCACATAACACGAGAGAGTCAGTCGTGAGAGTGCTATTCAGTACTCAAGTTGATGATACTATTATCTTCTTTCTTTGACAGTTACCCAGCACTTCTTCTTCTATGTGCCTTGTCCCTTCAGGACGTAGGTGATCATGGCCTTCCACGTTTCTCTATCCCTGGTGGCGCTGAGCACGCCTTCTCTTGTTACACCATGCAACCCTCATCCCCTCATCCACTAGCACAAGCCCATAAATCTAGACTATAAATGTATAGAAACTAGAATGGACACAAAATGAGGGATCAGTTTATGTATTGATTATAATATAGAATGGATCCCCCACTTTATATCCATATTATAGTTTTTTATAAACATTTTGCATATATCTTCTTCTTCTATGTGCCCTGTCCCTTCAGGACATAGGCGATCATGGCCTTTCACTTTTCCCTCTCCCTGGTGGCGCTGAGCACGCCTTCTCCTGTTACACCATGCAATCCTCGTTCCGTCATCCACCTGATTAGGTCCTTCAAATATGTTATTCGTTGCTTTCCCCTCTCTCTTTTTCCCTCTATCTGGCCTGTTAGTATCAGATTCTCCAAGCCCTCCTTCCTCATTGCGTGTCCCAGGAACTTCAGCTGTCTCTTTCTTTTTTGTTTCTATCATTTCCAGTACCTCATCATTGCCCACATGCAAGATCCATGATATCCGCAGCATCCTTCTGTAGAACCACATTTCAGTTGCTTCAAGTTTTTCCTTCATCTTTGGTGGTATTGTCCAGCATTCACTGCCATATTGAAGGACGGACAGCACGTAGCAATCCAGTAGTCTCTTCCTAGTTTCTAGCGAAATTGTCCTGTTTCTTAATACCTTACTCAACTTCTGGAATGCCAATTCGCCTTCGGATCTCTGTGTCGCACTTTCCATCTTCTGTTATAACGCTTCCCAGGTATTTAAATTTCTGTACCTGCTTGATTCTGGTATCCTCGACCTGTATTTGCCATTTTGGGCTGCCCTTTTTACTGATGACCATGCATTCGGTTTTCGTGCAGTTTATTTCTAGTCCTTTCTTGTTACTTTCTTCTGCTACCTTCTGTAGGGGGTCTTTTAGTTTCCTTTCTGTGTCTGCTATCAGCACTATATCATCTACGTACCTTAGGCTGTTTAAATTGTGGCCTCCGATTACGAATCCAGGCATAACTTCTAGGGTCCTCATAATATTCTCGCTGTACAAGTTGAACAACTACTTATCATGAATTGATTAGTCCAGACATAATAGTAAGGACGGCTTACGGCCATATCACGTTGAATACACCGGTTCTCGCTCGATCACCGAAGTTAAGCAACGTTGAGCCTGGTCAGTACGTAGATGGTTGACCGCTAGGGAATACCAGGTGCTGTAAGCGTTTAGTGACGGATGTGCGTTTTGTTGCAGTGGATATCGGCTCGGAAAGAGAAATCTATGAGCCGAATTCCAATTCCAGTTGAATACCTTGCATTCACTTAAGCACTGGTACCCTTGGGAAAGGTATTAATCCATCCCTTCCCTCCAGTTATGGGTTAAATAACAGGGTAGGACTTGGGGACCCTGCCCTTGAAAACAAATCCCAATGAATCTTGCTACTCGAAAAGAAAAAAGTATTACCAGACACAAAACTTATATAAAAACAACAATAAATTGTTGAAAGAAAAAGGTCATTACCATCAGTAAATAAATGAAATTTAGTTAGCAATAAATGATCCGTTAGGTTAATATGCCATAAAAACAAAACAAAACAAAAAAAAAAAAAGTAAATGACGGTAACTGGCTCATACCGCCACAATTATCAAACCTCCAGATTGTGTAAAAACTTCAGGCCAAAAACCATGCAGATAATATAATGTGAACTTGTGACAGAAAATGTATAGAAGACACTCGATGGCCAAATAATAAGTAGTTTGGAAAGAAATCTGGTTTGATAGAGCCTAAGTAGAAACAAAGACTGGAATGTAGACAAAAGAATAGGAAATAAACTAAATTGGAAAATTTGTTAAGCGATAACTGTTCTGTTTCAGTCAATTAAGTGCCATACATGATACAAGCTTGGGCGATCATGTCTCAAAAGGGACATGACTGACTGGGCAGCAGATTTTTTTCCGCAGTAGATAGCAATTACTCTCTATGGTAGATTGGTTACCAACCAAGGCTATAGAACTCAATCTGTCCTGCTATTTAACCCATAGCTAGAGGGAGCAATTATAGATTAATACCATTACCAAGGATATTTGTGCATAAATGAATGCAACGATTTTGACTGGAATTCGAACTGAGTTTTCCGATATCTTCGATATCCACTGTACCGCAAGAATGTTCAGGTTACAAATTAATATAAAATCAAATCGATTGCTGATTTTAATTGTAATATCAGCCGTCTCCTTATAAGGAAACATTCAGCATTTATTGACCGAGCAGCCACTGCCACTGTCGGTTGTAATTTATAAAATCTTTCTCTTAAAACAATTTTTCAGGAAAATATGTTTTTCAAGGCAACTGACATTTATAGCCTTTCTCAATATTAATGAAGACTCCTTTAAGACAATGTTGGTAATAATATTAGACATTTCTTTTTAGGGAAATATTTGGCATCTATTTTTTGAGCAGCCATTGTTACTGTCGGTTGAAATTTATAAAATATTTCTCTTAAAAAAATGTTCCAGGAAAATAGGTTTTTCAAGTCTTGTGGCATTTATAGCCTTTTCCTTTATTAATGAAGGTTTCCTTGAAATAATATTGGTACTAGTAACATTAGCCGTTTCCTTATATGTTCTGGGCATGACGTTGAAGTGCATCCGGCAGCAAAGAGGTTATGAGGAGCATGAAACCACCTCTTAATTGCTGTTGTTCCCAGGTCCACCCAGACCCGGGGTGGTAGCACCTGTTATGGTCCCAGCTATGGTCAAATAGTTAAGCCTCAAAACAGGGGTCAAAACACTATGAAAGTATAAAACAGACATTTATGAAATATATAGATCAACATTTTTGAAGGAAAAATATTACCAACAAAACTTTTTTGAATGAAAAATATTACCAAGAAAACATTTTTGAAAAAAAAAATGTTACCAACAAAACGTTTTTGAAAGAAATATGTTACAAACAAAAATACGTTTTTGAAAGAAAAATGTTACCAAAAAAAAAAAACGTTTTTGAAGAAAAAATGTTATCAACAAAGATAGGTTTTTGAAGGAAAAAATGTTTCGGCATTAAATGACCCCAAGGGGTTGATATACTTTCAAACAAACTAAACCAAACCGTTTCCTTATAACTGTGTAAATTTTCAAGAAAATCGGTTCAGCCGTTTCGGAGTCTATAGGTAATGGACACACAAACACACACACACACACACATACACACACACACACACACACACACACACACACACACACACACACACAGAGACAAAGTTCCATTTATAAATAAGTTTGGATGTTTGTCGGAACCAGCCTCAAGACTTTAAAATATTTAATCAAAGATTGACAGAAATGTAATAAGCACCTGAACAGTAAGTTTGGTTCGAAAAAATAAAAAAACAAATAGACAACAACAGCAGTAGCAGCAATAATAATAATAATAATAATAATAATAATAATAATAATAATAATAATAATAATAATAATAATAATAACTCTAAATGACATCAGGCGAATGGATTCTAAAACAAGAATGCTCCTTTCTAAGCATAAGATGCATCATCCAAAGGCTGATATAGACCGTCTATACATACCCCGTAAAGAAGGTGGAAGAGGTCTTATTCAACTAGAATTGTCATACAAGAAAATAACTATTGGCTTACTAACATACATAGAAACAACTGGGTGATACAATTAGTTAGGACGTGCTATTAAATCCAATGTTGATAAAGTTAATATAATCGATGGTTACGTGCATCTGGTTTAATGTCTGAAACTGAAGGCTTTATTCTTGCTGCGCAAGACCAAAGTCTTTTCACTCGGAACTTCCAGGCAAATATTATACATGATAATGTATATCCAAAATGCAGGTTCTTTGGTTAATACCAAGAAACAATAGACAATCTATCTCGGGATGATCTGTACTTGCTCCAAATGAATATAAAAAACGTCATGATAGAGTGGGACAGTATTTAACCTGGACAATGTGCAAATACTATGGAAAATATGTAAACAAACACTGGTATGAACATCACTCAGCACCGGTTACAGAAATAGAAAATGTCCCCATTCTATGGGATTACACCATCAACACAGACAGGAAAATTGAAGCAAATCGGCCGAACGTTATTGTTAAAAACCAAAAAGAAAATAACTTGTTTCTTAATTGATATGGCTTGTCCAGCGGACATAGCAACCAAGGAATGCGAAAACCTGGAAATTTAAATAGAAAATAATGTAAAAATTGAAAACAAGAATAATACCAGAAATATTAGGTGCACTTGGAATGATAAAAAATGGAGCAAAAAACACATTGAAAGAATTCCTGGAAACCCCAGCTTAAGAGATTTATAAAAAAATTATCTTCTTAAGTACAGTCAACACACTAAGAAGAATTTTGTCTATGTAACACTAGGGATGTTAGAGGAGATAGAAAAAAACATAAAATAACAACGAACCCCCACCTTTCTTAGAACCTTTCGCAGACTTGGTAGGTAGTGCGACCATAGCAGAAATCGAAATATGATGAAAAAAGACAAAATAATAATAAAGATAATAGATTCTTCCGTGAATAAATAAATATTATGGTGATATCACGTTGAATACACCGGTTCTCCTCCAATCACCGAAGTTAAGCAACATTGAGCCTGGTCAGTACTTAGATGGATGACTGCTTGGGAAGACCAGATGCTGTAAGTATTTCTTAATGGATGTACGTTGTGGTGCAATGGATATCGGGTCAGAACGACTAATCGGGGAGCCGAGTTTGAATTCCAGTTGAATGCTTTAATCCTTTCAAAATTTTTGTTAGAATGCTTTTGTTCACGTCATTGCCTTCTACAAAGTTTAACATTGATTTTTTGCGATTTTTTTCTGTTGAAAATTAATTTGAAAATTATTGTACAAATTAAATAATTGTCCGATTTTAATGAATTTTTCAGGACTTATTCACAAGTGAATGGCATTATTTTTTAAAGGCTTATTTTAAAAAATATTGGTATTTTTTTTCTGAAATGTGTTACCCCCAACTTACTTAATTTCATTAAATTTCGAACAGAACCTTCTTATTTCATGAAATTATTTTCTTTTGTTAAAAGTAGGAGTTATTGTAGATTGCAAATCACCTTTTTTTCAAATTTGTACCATTTAACTGAAAATCTGCTCTGAATTGAAAACTAATGAATCTAATAAAACTATGACATTACTTAATTAGAAAAGCTTTTAATTGTTTTTGTAAATAAGTAATATTGAGGACATTTTTTTTCTGAAGAAATAAAATTTTTCTGATGAATATTGAATTTCTACAAGAATTTTCTCATTTTTTTTTACATTTTAATTGTCATAATTTTTAATGGTTTAAAATCTTGTGAAATTCTGTATTGGGGTATTTATTGGATGTGATATAGTAATTAAGTGGAAACGAAATTTACGAGTTCAAAATTGCAAAGATGCAATAGTAAACGTAGTTGCGCTATCTATTTTTAAAATTATTTTTAATTTATTATATTTTTACCTTATTTTCATGTATGGTAGACTAAAATTGCCATTATTATGAAACGGTTACGTAATTTAAGAGTTCAATTAGATTTATGAAAATTGTCGTTTTGGGGCATGCGTACAACCTGTCATCGTCTAATCAGTCAAGAATCCCTCAAAACTTCGATCAGATGAACACGACCAATCGTTAATAATTTGTTGTATATTACTTTTTTATGCTATAAGTAAGTAATATTTTTTTTTAAATCAGCTTAATTTAACTTTCAGTTTTCTAATTTTACTAAAATAAAATGTCGGAAATATTTTTAAAATCGAAGCATTTTTGTTTGTTTACAAATTTCTTAAAATTAAGAAAATGGCCGTTTTTAAGAAAATTTAAGAAATCGAAATTAAATGTGACTTTCAAATCTATATAATTTCTATCTGAAATGCACCAGAAATTTTTACTTAATGGAAATAGTAAATTTAATCATTAAGCTTTTAATTAAATCTAAAATGAAATCTTCAAGAATGTTTTTTCATTTTAAAAATTTAATTTTAAAATTAGGTATCAAAAATTTATGCTAAAATGTGGATGTACCTAGACTATTCTATGAGATTCTTTCGGCTAGATATAAATCCTTGAATCAGAACCGGAGCTGTTAACGTCAACAAACCCTGGTAACAACTGACTACTTTCTGCCCAAAACCAATTTTTAAAAGGGCTAACACCTAATTTGCATATTTCTAGAACCTTTCGAATTCTCTCGATTTTACTGGAATTTTCTAGAACCTTCCAAAACATTCTATTCCTAATTTCTCTATTTTTACGACTACTTCATGAATTAAAACTTTTTTGTAATAACATGTAGGACTCAATAGAATCCCTTACTACAACTTTTTGGACATTATTATTATTATTTTTTTATATATAAATGCATCCTCGTAACAATATATATAATATATTCCCTCCTCAGTCGGGTATACTCTTTAATGAAACAGCTAATAATGATCTCAAATGTTTTTAACGGCAGGCTTACACTCATATGATATAATATATTATACGGTGCAGGAGTTTTTCTTAATAAACAATGTAAAATTAAAACATTTTATCTTGTAATTTGTGCTGCAGTTCTATTATAGTGTTATATAAACTTTTATCTATATTTTGTTTTTTTATTATTTATGACCTAACAAATAGTGTAAGATCTTATTCAGTGATTAGGCATTTTTTGTGATCTTTTATAATTTTTACACTAAATTTACTTATCGAATACAAAAATAACTCGTATTTGCGAGTAAGTGAATGTAATTCAACTGGAATTCAAACTCGGCTCCCCGCTATCCACTGCACCACAACGCACATCCCACTGTAAATCTAAATTAACAAGTACTAGTAATTTTGTTAATTTCTATTATAATAATTATATAAATTATTATAATTTGATCATTTTGACGGCTAATTTTAATTTTGTCATATCAGCTAAAGTCGTTAGATTTTAATTGAAGAAAATGAAGAAAAATATTAGCTGACAGAAAGAGTGGTAGTGGGGGAAATGTAAGGGTCATCCATTGATTGATAGAGTCTGCACTGATGTCACAGTTCCAACCCGACCGAGTCAACTGCATAGACGGTGTAAGTAAATCTTCCGAGGCTGGCTGGGAGGTGTGCCGACGAACGACGGGACGAGAAAGATGCACCGGCTGGCCTTGACGCACGTCTGTAATTTTGGAACCGAGGGACCGGTCGTAATTGATGGCTTACACAGAATGTAATTCTACTTCTTCTTTTGTTTCTTCTTCTTCTTCTTCGGAGAGTAAGAGACGAGGGCTGCGTTCTCCATTTGTCAAGTATTTACGCAGACATCGGGAGTGGGGTGAAAAGCGAGTGTGTAGGAAGACAAGGAAAATAATGACTGCTTAATAGCATAAAAATGACAAAAAGGAAAAGTCTGAAACAATGGCCAAAGGATATACCGTATATTTTCAGATGTAAGGCGACGTTTTGATAAGACTAGGTAAGTGTTCCGACAGAGGACAGAAAGTGTGACACTGAGATCCTAAGGCGCATTGGCATGGCCAATGACGCATTTCAAAAGCTAAGCAGAGTATCAAGAGATAGGAAGATTCCGTTGGAAACAAAGAAAAAAGCACTGGACTGTTGTGATATCTGTCCTTCAGTATGGCAGCGAATGCTGGAGAATCACATCAAAAATGAAGAAGAGACAACAAAAATGTACTTCTATAGAAGGATACCGAGGATATTATGGACAGAACATGCGAGCAAAGACAATGCCTT
The DNA here is from genome assembly GCA_037127315.1 of Ascarosepion bandense. NCBI lineage: Eukaryota > Metazoa > Mollusca > Cephalopoda > Sepiida > Sepiidae > Ascarosepion > Ascarosepion bandense. The sequence continues at coordinate 1,282,284 of JBBBDQ010002060.1, read as the reverse complement.
AGAGAAGATGCAAACGAAAATGGAACTCATGTTTAACATCCAGTGCGTTGTGGTGCTGTAGATATCGACTCAGAAGGAGAAAACACATCTGTATTATATATATATTAATAAATATACATATTATCCTACGTCTATGGCACGACTCGGAGTTCCATGCGTTTTACAATCATCAGGTGTATATTTCAAATTGACAGTTTAATAGATTTGAATTTAAGTTCACTCGACGTTCATGGAAGTTAAATCTTATAAATTTAAATTATTGCTTTTTTCACTTGTAAAATGGCTGCCTCGCTATTGTCCTTTTTTCTCCATGAGTTTCGGGAGGACCACTGTTTCATCCCATGTGCTTTATCCGCTTGGCCACAAAGAATGTAATGAAATCAAATCAAATCTCTATTATTGCTTTGGATGTGCGCTGTGGTGCAGTGGATATCAGCTCTGAACGACAAATCGGGGAGCAGAGTTCGAATTCCTTGCATTCACTGTGCGCAAATTTCCTTGCGAAAGGTATTAATCCGTCTCTTCCCTCCAGTTATGGGTAAAATAGCAGAATAGATTGGGTTCTATAGCCATGGCTGGCAATCAGCCTACCGCAGAAAATAACGGCAACCTAGTGCGGGATAATCTTCTGTCCAGTCAGACATGTTTCTAAAGAGACATGGTCTCCCAAAGCGTGTATCACGTATGGCTCTTAAATGACTGGTTATTATTTTTCAGGGAAAACACATCAAAAATTATTTTTTAGTGGATGCCCATATTTGTATAGACGCCCCGTGTATTTAATAAGCAGTATATGTATCATTTATTTTCTTTTAATTAGCCTGAATGTTCGATAAATCTCTGTAAAAGAAAGTATGCGCTTTGCGTTAGGATTCAAGAAAAACCATGGTTAGAGCCGATGTGCCTATGCCGGCTCAGTTACGAAGTGTATCAAACACTGTTTTCTCATAAACGCGAATCATTCTCAGACTCTCGATACATTTCAGCTCATTTTCGTATCTGAACATAAACAAAACAATTTTCGAAAAAGTAATGGAATGGTTTTTATTAAATCGTCACGTTTCATTATTTAAACGTTATTTTTCATTATTTAGACGTTATTTTTAATTATTTAGACGTTATTTTTCATTATTTAAACGTTATTTTTCATTATTTAGACATTATTTTTTCATTATTTAGACGTTATTCTTTTATTATTTAAACGTTATTTTTAATTATTTAGACGTTATTTTTCATTATTTAAACGTTATTTTTCATTATTTAGACATTATTTTTTCATTATTTAGACGTTATTCTTTTATTATTTAAACGTTATTTTTAATTATTTAGACGTTATTTTTCATTATTTAAACGTTATTTTTCATTATTTAGACGTTATTTTTAATTATTTAGACGTTATTTTTAATTATCTAGACGTTATTTTTCATTATTTAAACGTTACTTTTCATTATTTAAACGTTATTTTTTAGGGGATGCTCATATGTTGCAGTGACTTACCTCGGCGACCCAAAAGTCGCGTGCATGTTTTGCAAGGGAGTGGGGAGACGATGAATTGACGAGCTTCGGACGGATGGTGAATTGGACAGCATTTTGTGCGCGTAGATGTGTTGGTGGCGTTTGTAGCCATTTTAGAGCTTTAGAAGCAAACCCCTTGAAGAAGGACGGAACTTCTTGAAAAAAAAAAAATTGGAATTTGTTTCCGATGCTGCTCTTCTTTAAATCACGTTGCTAAGGAGTGCAAGGCCATAATTAAATGTGCGGAGTGCGGTAGTGACACAGCCCTTCATACCGATCCGCCATCTCAGCGTCTTCATGTAAAGCCTAAAACATCGCACGGCGGGGAGAAAGATATTGTAAGTGCAAACTGCACCCAGATTTGTGGAAATGACCGCATAGGAAGGTCGTGCTCAAAAATCTGCCTCGTGAAAGTCTATCGCTACGGACAAGAAAGCGAAGCAAAGAAAACGTACGCGGTGATTGATGAACACAGAAACGGATCATTAGTCCGACCTGAGTTTTTTGATTTGTTTGGAGACAATGGTCCCAGCTTATTGGCTGAGTGTATAAAACATGGTATACTCATTTAAGGGGGTTAAGTCGTTCTTGTCGGTGAGCAGCGGCGATAAAGACGAGCAGTGAGAATTTGGTTTGCCTGGTGAATCTGTTTGGACATGTAATACTTTATTTTTCCTATAGAAGTTTGTATTGCGGTGTTTCCTGCATGTTATATAATAATTAAGTGTAAACAAAATTTACGAGTCCCAAATTGCAAAGATTATTAAACGTACTGGTGTCATCTATTTTTAACGAGTGAAAATCACTGATCAAGTGACCACTTTAAAAAAAATATTCATTTTGGTCGTACACTGCAAACTTCTAAATTAGGAGAAAGTAAATGAGTAATCTATTTCATTTGAATTTGATCCAAACCAGGATCACTTCCTCATTGTTTTGTTATTGTCGTGTTGTATCAAACTATTAGTTCTTGTTAAAATGTACATTGCCTGAGTTCACCACACGGTCAAACATTGGCTATTTTGTACAGCGTGTATTGCATTTGACATGTTCAAGGGATTTATCGCGGTCTCTGTACTGACTTGGATAAATTCAGAAATTGGGAAAATCACAATTATGTCTCTTTCTCAAATGTCTATCTTCCTTTATTTTATTGTGTATCTATCTACTCTATTTTTATCTGGGTATATCTATCTTTATCTCTGTTTCTCTATCCACACCCACGATCGATGTCATTTTTTTTCTAGGTTTTTTTTTTCCATATATTATTGCAGATTCTCTTTTGCTATCACTCATTTCTAAGAAAAACTGAAACCGTATACTTTTTAAAAATCCACTTAATATATTTTGTGAATAAATATTTTGGTTTCTTGTTGACCGTTGTAAATACGTTTTTTAAAATTTTAAAATAAATTATGCTGAATAAATTTCTTTAAAGTTAGGCCATTTTCTTATGTTTTCAGATTACATGGTAAAATTCTAATACGTACATTCTGATGAGTGGAATATAAGTTTCTGGCATAAATAAGCAATGACTATCAGCATTTAGTGAGCGACCACCTGCTGTATGCGACCAGTTTTTGATGGCAGTAGGAGTAGTCAATTAATTAATTGCCCTCATTTTAAATTTTTTTCTTTTTTTTACTTAATACGTTCCTTATTGTCATGTATGGTTGAAAAATAAGTGCAATTAATCGATTCATAAACAACGTAAGCAAAAAGAAAAAGAAACAATTGCAAGTTTTAGTCGAGATTGCGTCTTCTTTTTCTTTGTGTGCCGTGTCCTTTCAGGACGTAGGTGACCATCTTCTACTTCCTTCTATTAATTATTGCTCTTAATATTTTTCTCCTCGGTATCTCTCCCATATCCCGCTCCGTAATCACCTACTCAAGCCCATCAAGTATGTCTCACGCTGCTTTCTCCGTTCTTTCTTTCCTTCTATTCTTCCTGTGAGTATTAGGTTCTCTAAGCCCTTCTTCCGCATTCAGTCAGTTAAGTGCCATACGTGATACACGCTTGGGCGATCATGTCACGAAAGAGACATGACTGACTGGGTAGAAGATTATCCCACAGTAGGTTGCCATTACTTTCTGCGGTAGACTGGTTGCCGACCAAGGCTATAGAACCCACTCTGTCCTGTTATTTAACCCATAACTGGAAGGAATATACGGATTAATATCTTTCCCAAGGGTATTTGCACGTAAGTGAATGCAATGAGTTCGGCTGGAATTCGAACTCCGCTCCCCGATTTCTCGTTCCGAGCCGATATCTAATGCACCACAACGCACTTCCGCATTACATTTCCCAAAAAAACATCAGCTGCCTCTTCCTGATGCCAAGTATATGTTTCCCTTTCGTTTGCATTTTCTCCAAAACCTCGTCGTTACTCACATATTCTGTCAATGGCATCCTCAGCAGCCTTCTGTAGAACAACATTTCTGTTACTTCAAGTCTATTCTTCATTTTTGAGGAGATCGTCCAGCATTCAGTACCATACAGGAGGACAGATATCACGTAACAGTTCAGTACTCTTTTCTTTGTTTCTCTTGCTTCAAGTCTCTTCTTCATCTTTGAGGAGATTGTCCAGCATTCACTGCCATACAGGAGGTCAGATATCACGTAACATTTCAGTAGTCTTTTCTTTGTTTCTCTTGCTTCGAGTCTCTTCATCTTTGAGGAGATTGTCCAGCATTCACTGTCATACAGGAGGACAGATATCACGTAACATTTCAGTCGTCTTTTCTTTGTTTCTCTTGCTTCGAGTCTCTTCTTCATCTTTGAGGAGATTGTCCAGCATTCACTGTCATACAGGAGGACAGATATCACATCACAGTTCAGTACTCTTTTCTCTGTTTCTCTTTCTTCAAGTCTCTTCTTTATCTTTGAGGAGATTGTCCAGCATTCGCTGCCATACAGGAGGACAGATATCACATAACAGTTCAGTACTCTTTTCTTTGTTTCTCTTTCTTCAAGTCTCTTCTTCATCTTTGAGGAGATTGTCCTGCATTCACTGTCATACAGGAGGTCAGATATCACATAACATTTCAGTACTCTTTTCTTTGTTTCTCTTGCTTCGAGTCTCTTCATCTTTGAGGAGATTGTCCAGCATTCACTGTCATACAGGAGGACAGATATCACGTAACATTTCAGTAGTCTTTTCTTTGTTTCTCTTGCTTCGAGTCTCTTCTTCATCTTTGAGGAGATTGTCCAGCATTCACTGTCATACAGGAGGACAGATATCACATCACAGTTCAGTACTCTTTTCTCTGTTTCTCTTTCTTCAAGTCTCTTCTTCATCTTTGAGGAGATTGTCCAGCATTCACTGTCATACAGGAGGACAGATATCACATCACAGTTCAGTACTCTTTTCTCTGTTTCTCTTTCTTCAAGTCTCTTCTTTATCTTTGAGGAGATTGTCCAGCATTCGCTGCCATACAGGAGGACAGATATCACATAACAGTTCAGTAGTCTTTTCTTTGTTTCTCTTGCTTCGAGTCTCTTCTTCATCTTTGAGGAGATTGTCCAGCATTCACTGTCATACAGGAGGACAGATATCACATCACAGTTCAGTACTCTTTTCTCTGTTTCTCTTTCTTCAAGTCTCTTCTTCATCTTTGAGGAGATTGTCCAGCATTCACTGTCATACAGGAGGACAGATATCACGTAACAGTTCAGTACTCTTTTCTTTGTTTCTCTTTCTTCAAGTCTCTTCTTCATCTTTGAGGAGATTGTCCAGCATTCACTGTCATACAGGAGGACAGATATCACATCACAGTTCAGTACTCTTTTCTCTGTTTCTCTTTCTTCAAGTCTCTTCTTTATCTTTGAGGAGATTGTCCAGCATTCGCTGCCATACAGGAGGACAGATATCACATAACAGTTCAGTACTCTTTTCTTTGTTTCTCTTGCTTCAAGTCTCTTCTTCATCTTTGAGGAGATTGTCCAGCATTCACTGTCATACAGGAGGTCAGATATCACATAACATTTCAGTACTCTTTTCTTTGTTTCTCTTGCTTCGAGTCTCTTCATCTTTGAGGAGATTGTCCAGCATTCACTGTCATACAGGAGGTCAGATATCACGTAACATTTCAGTAGTCTTTTCTTTGTTTCTCTTGCTTCGAGTCTTTTCATCTTTGAGGAGATTGTCTAGCATTCACTGTCATACAGGAGGACAGATATCACGTAACATTTCAGTAGTCTTTTCTTTGTTTCTCTTGCTTCGAGTCTCTTCTTCATCTTTGAGGAGATTGTCCAGCATTCACTGTCATACAGGAGGTCAGATATCACGTAACATTTCAGTAGTCTTTTCTTTGTTTCTCTTGCTTCGAGTCTTTTCATCTTTGAGGAGATTGTCTAGCATTCACTGTCATACAGGAGGACAGATATCACGTAACATTTCAGTAGTCTTTTCTTTGTTTCTCTTGCTTCGAGTCTCTTCTTCATCTTTGAGGAGATTGTCCAGCATTCACTGTCATACAGGAGGACAGATATCACATCACAGTTCAGTACTCTTTTCTTTGTTTCTCTTTCTTCAAGTCTCTTCTTCATCTTTGAGGAGATTGTCCAGCATTCACTGTCATACAGGAGGACAGATATCATATAACAGTTCAGTACTCTTTTCTCTGTTTCTCTTGCTTCAAGTCTCCTCTTTATCTTTTAGGAAATTGTCCAGCATTGGCTGCCGTATAGGAAGACAGATATCACGTATTCTTTTTCAATGAAACCTTCCTATCTTTCAATACTCTGCTTAGCATTTAAAATGTTGCACTTTCCATCCTCCGTTAGAATTCTTCCCAGTTATTAAATTTTTGTATCTGTTTGATTTTAGCGACCCCGACTTATAATTGGTGCGTAGCCAAGCTTAAAGGAAGAGGTTACTTAACTTAGATTCAAGACGTTAATTTTACATCGACATAGATGGCTCTTGCCAATTATACGTCTTCTATAAACGGCATCACTAAGCAAAAAAAAAAAAAAAATAGTGAGTCTAAGGCTGGGGCTTTTGGTTCCAACAGAAACTGATTTCTGATTGGTTCGTAGAATTCGAGCAAGGAAAGTAAGGAAAGAGAACTCTTTCTATTATAATTTTGAATACTCTTCCCCACCAACTTCTTTTTTTTAATATAATCGTGTGGCCCCAAGCAAGGCATTTTACTGCCAATGTTGTGCAGGGGGTTACATAGGAGGAATGTTATGAGAAAGAGTGACAGGCAACAGAGGGTGTCAGGAATAGAGTATGAGAAAGAAGAGAATACTGACAAGTGGGGTGGACGGAGAAAAAAGCATGAGAGAGAGGATGTAAGTCAGTGAGACAGGGGGTTACTATTGACTTTACATTTGAATTCTTGAAGATTGTAGCTGACGGGAAGGCAAGTATGCGGAAGGGAATTCCACAGCCGGGAAGTGCAAGAAAAGAAGCTGTTAGAGTAGAATTTGCGTTTACAATTTATTGGTTTCATCGTAAAAGAGTGGGACCGAGTTGCTTATCTTGCGGCTCGAAGTCATATATAGTGGTGTACCAGTGAGTTAAGTTCATCGGAGCAGAAGCCGTGAAAGTATTTGGAGAAGAGACACAGGGAGGCCACATTGCGTCGATGAGAAAGCGACTGTATCCAAGCTGCCAAGTCGGGATCGATCACATTACAGACTCTCCGTTGATTTGGTCAAGGACCCCTAGGTGGATAGCAGGCGCACACGACCAGGTATGGTAGCAATCTTCTTCTTCTTCTTCTTCTTCTTCTTCTTCTTCTTCTTCTTCTTCTTCTTCTTCTATATGCCATGTCTTTTCAAGACGTAGGCGATCTCTTTTTCTATTGTAGCATTTAACGCGCTTCCTCATCCCAAACCCCCCTCTGCTATCTGTTTACTCAAGTCCATCAAGTACGTTATGCGTTGCTTTCCCCTGTCTCTCTTTTCTCTCAATCTGACCTGTGAGTATCAGATTCTTCAAGCTCTCCTTCCTCATTGCATCTCCCAGAAACTTCAGCTCTCTTTTCCTGATATTAAGTATTAGTTTCATTTTCCTTTCCACCCTCTCGGAAACCTCACATGTTCGGTTCATGGTATCCTCAGCATCCTTCTGTAGAACCATATTTCGTTTTCTTCAAGTCTCTCCTTTGTCTTTGAGGAGATTGCCCAGCATTCGCTGATTTCCTTCTGGAGAACCACATTTCGTTTTCTTCAAGTCTCTCCTTTGTCTTTGAGGAGATTGCCCAGCATTCGCTGATTTCCTTCTGTAGAACCACATTTCGTTTTCTTCAAGTCTCTCCTTTGTCTTTGAGGAGATTGCCCAGTATTTGGTGTCATATAAAAGAACAAACAAAATATAACAATCCAATACTCTCATCTTCGTTTCCAGCGAAATTTTTTGTCTTTCAATACTCTCCTCAGCTTCTGGAATGCATCCATGGCCATGGCAATTCGCCTTTGGATTTCAGTGACCGACTTTTTATCCTCTGATAGATTTAACATTACCGATATCCAATCTTTTCACTATTTTCTTTTTTTTTTCAATTGGAGTAGATAGACTAAACTATCGCCCGGTTCACACTCCACCCACGTCTATTGAACAGGTGAAGAGGCTCATTCCTTGTTCCCTGTTTAGGATGTGGTTTCCGGCTTTCTCTTTTCCAATCTTTTCACTCTTCTTTTTTTTTTTCAATTGGAGTAGATAGACTAAACTATCTCCCGGTTCACATTCCTCCGACGACTATTGAACAGGTGAAGAGGCTCATCCCTTGTTTCACAATTAATATATATAAACACGCACAAAACTATATATAAGCATGCACAAAATTAGGTGCACCCATATACATAAAAAGTATATCTAAACTTACAATGAGGTGCACCATTATACACGTGAAATATTTATCTTGAAATTATTATAGTAAAATCATTTACAATTACATAGTTCGAGACAGGATATTTTTAACTTTGTACATCAATAATATAAAGTTGTTGCGTACTTAAATTGGCATGTCAACCCATTGTATGGTAGATCTTTATTCTCACTTCTTCGGTGTGTAAAATCTTCCAACGAATAATTCACACGAATGAAAAAGCTGGCAAGTGTGTCGGAACAAATCATACTAAATAGTAATTCACAGAATTATTACTTCGTAGGATTTTTTTGCGACGCCCTGACTCGTGTTGAAATCCTTATCCTTACAGTATTTACCATTATTGAAGTTATCGCTGACATTTTTGTTGAGGTTTGCAAACTCTAGGAGAGATTGCCTGTGATGTTTGACAGATAAGTGTTTCGTTTTAGAAGCATTGAAATTTTACAAGCCACTTCCTACCCCAGTCCACCACTAAGTGGAGGTTCTTTTCAAGATCATCGGCGATGTTATGTTTTGTCCGCCACATCAGATACATTGTAGCGAACCAGCCTCATTACCTTTGTGTTCTCTTGTTGATATGTAAGTTCCACTCAAACAGCTTCTCACGAACAACTGCATTGTGGAACCGACTCCTAAGAGGTTGCTTCCTCGATCACTACAATTTTACCCTGTACAATTCTAGGACTAACCTTTATCTTCTACACATATCTGCTTTATCAGCCAGTCAGTTAAGCGTCATACGTAATACAAGCTTAGTCGATCATGTCTCTTTTGAGACATGATCGCCCAAGCTTGTATCACGACTGACTGGGCAGAGACATGACTGACTGAGCAGAAGATTTTGTATCCTGCTAAAGGGAGAATTGAGGGATTGCATTATTAAGTAGTATTTAGTGGGGGATCAGTTTATTACTTAATAACAATAGAAAACTTATCCCTCACTTTCTGCCTAGAAAAGCTTTACTTATGTTTCCAGTCAGCCAGTTAAGTGCCATATGCGATACAAGCTTGAGCGATCAGGTCTTGAAATGGGCATGGCTAACTGGGCAGTAGATTTTCCCGCAGTAACTTGCCATTACTTTATGCGGTGAGACTCGTTGCCAACCAATCTTTCCTATTATTTAACCCATAGATATTTGAAAGTGACGGATTAATACCTTTCTGAAGGGTATTTGCGGATAAGTGAACGCAACGAATTCAAATGGAATTCGAACTCGGCTCACCTATTTCTTGTTTCGAGCCGATATCAACTGCACCACAATGCACATCCACAAGCTATTATAATGTGCATCTCACTACGTAACCCTCTATCTCGACTGGCTCTCGAACCTTGCATAGAGTGAACATTATAGTAAAAATCTTATTGTAATATACTATTAGGACAGTCAAATTTGTGCTTTGTATTATTCGACATAATAAAATTTGACATTGTATAGATAGACCAAAATATGTCGGTGTAGACATTAAAACGAGTCAAGATTAACTGACTGTAGATAGGAAAAGAATTATTCCGCTTCTTATGCTGAAATTATCATTTCCGTCGGCTGACAGATCTGGACAAGATGAACTCAGATCGGTCTGTCCGTCGATTGATACGATAAGAAATATAATGAGAAATGTAAGATAAGAAATAATATATGAAATGATATTTACCATTAGATAAATATCGAAAGGCAAGATAGGTAAGAAGAACTGATAGATAGATAGATAGATAGATAGATAGGAATACAACATTAGATAGATAGATAGATAGATAGATAGATAGATAGATAGATAGATAGATAGATAGATAGAAATACAATGAGATAGATAGATAGATAGATAGATAGATAGATAGATAGGAATACAACATTAGATAGATAGATAGATAGATAGATAGATAGAAATACAATGAGATAGATAGATAGATAGATAGATAGATAGATAGATAGATAGATAGGAATACAACATTAGATAGATAGATAGATAGATAGATAGATAGATAGATAGATAGATAGAAATACAATAGATAGATAGATAGATAGATAGATAGATAGAATAGATAGATAGATAGATAGATAGATAGATAGATAGATAGATAGATAGATAGATAGATAGATAGAAATACAATGAGATAGATAGATAGATAGATAGATAGATAGATAGATAGATAGATAGATAGATAGATAGATACAATTAGATAGATAGATAGATAGATAGATAGATATAGATAGGAATACAACATTAGATAGATAGATAGATAGATAGATAGATAGATAGATAGATAGATATACAATGAGATAGATAGATAGATAGATAGATAGGAATACAACATTAGATAGATAGATAGATAGATAGATAGATAGATAGATAGATAGATAGATAGATAGATGATTAACAACATTAGATAGATAGATAGATAGATAGATAGATAGATAGATAGATGATAGATAGATAGGAATACAAATTAGATAGATAGATAGATAGATAGATAGATAGATAGATAGATAGATAGATAGATAGATAGATAGAAATACAATAGATAGATAGATAGATAGATAGATAGATAGATAGATAGATAGATAGAATACAACATTAGATAGATAGATAGATAGATAGATAGATTGGAAGTATTAGATAGATAGATAGATAGATAGATAGATAGATAGATAGATAGATAGATAGATAGATAGAAATACAATGAGATAGATAGATAGATAGATAGATAGATAGATAGCAATGCAATATTAGATAGATAGATAGATAGATAGATAGAAATACAATGAGATAGAATGAGATAGATAGATAGATAGATAGATAGATAGATAGATAGAAATACAATGAGATAGATAGATAGATAGATAGATAGATAGATAGATAGATAGATAGATAGATAGAACATTAGATAGATAGAGATAGATAGATAGATAGATAGATAGATAGATAGATAGAAATACAATGAGATAGAAATAGAATAGAAATAGATAGATAGAAATAGATAGATAGATAGATATAGATAGATAGATAGATAGATAGATAGAAATACAATGAGATAGATAGATAGACAGATAGATAGATAGATAGATAGGAATACAACATTAGATAGATAGATAGATAGATAGATAGGAATAGGAATACAACATTAGATAGATAGATAGATAGATAGATAGATAGATAGATAGATAGATAGATAATGAACAGGTCAGAATATCTGTTCAGTATGATATATTTGAAACGCTAACTAAGCTAGAATACCACTGGCCGTTGATCCTATTAGCAAGAAGAACTTTTATTTGTAGAAAGGTTTACTGAAAGAGATGAAATTGCATCTCTTTATAATTTTGTGAACATTTAGAGGAAGTTTTTTCTTTGATCCCATGAGATGATTTTTTACTATGTGAAGACTTTTTGTAACAGTATGTATGTGCGTAGTAATTTAATGTTGAATTCCACCTTTAATTTAAAATTCCGAGCTGTTTTATATTGAATGATATTTTATGATTGTTAAATCTTTCTTTAAAAGTTGTTTCTGCGTAAATGTTTTCTTTTTTGTTTATGTGCCAACCCAGCACAGTAAAAGAGAGCAACCCAAAATGAAAAGAAGTAGTCAACTGACTAAAAAGCAATTATACAGACATTCATGTAATCGCGCTAAAAAAGTCAATACAATAACAAACAATAAAAAGAAATAAAATACAATAAAAACTAATAAACAATCTATAAATTCATTAAGCAAAGAAAATACTCGCATATAAAGATAACAAATTGCACTAGATCTTATCTAAATATTAAAAAAATAGGGAAACAACAGCAGAGGAAACAAAATCCCTGAAGAGTGAAGACATCAAAATAATAATTTCATAAAACTTCGCTTAGCTAATTGAGAAACTTCTCCGCATTAATTCTATTAAGACTTTATCTCTATGATTATCTTGATGTCAAAAATCTGCTTGACAAAATTGCCTTTCTATCAGTAAAAAAAACAAATTTTCCACTAAGTATCATCACAGACTAACAATGTATATTCTTCCTTCTCCCCACGTTATAAATATATATATTTATATGTATATTTATTTTAGCGTTTCCCCCTTTTTTGCTCTTCATTTTCGTTGCTGTTCTTAGCGTTTGATTTATAATTCCAACGATTTTCTCCCGATGAGATGTTAGACGAAAGGGTTCTTGCGTCTTTTAATAAATTCCTTGTTTTTAAAGGAGTGTACAAATTTATACCTCCACACACACACACACACACACACACACACACACACACACACATATATATATATATATATGTAATATAACAATCTGGCCCCACCCGAGGAAGGCTGATGCAAGCGAGGGTGTTTCCGGTCGTTGAAAGGAACGGATGTCGTTTGACCTTAGTTCCGGCAGCAGCGGAAATAACTACAGAGGCAAACAGAACAGGTGTCTCTGAGAATTACGTGGGCGTGCGTGGGCGAGGCAAAACCGGAAAAAAAAGTCCCGGTTTTGGAGATTATAAAAAGACCTCGGCGCACGGATTCACCAGTAGTAGCAGAGTAGCAGTAGAGAGAGAGACACACAACAGATACGACGACACTCCCGTCAACCCATTAGAGGCGCGCTCTCTCAATTCTGTCCCCTATGCTACACGGTTCATCGTCATTAATAAAAATATAACTTTATATATATATATATATATGCTTGCTGTTTGGCGATATATAACCGGCTCAGTCACAGACGTTCATTTGGTGCCTAAGTGACTTGCTGTTTTGAGACAACAAAACAGATAGATACGAGCTGGTTACCACGGCGACGATTGAAAATTCAACGGACTTAAAACTACCAGATAGAAAGAAAAAAAGAAGACGAAAATATATAGCAGCCGCGCGACTATAGACATCAGCCAAGGTAGGTGACTCTTTGATTTGATAGTGTGTGTGTTTTCTGCTCGTGTTTATAAGTCTAGTTAGAAAAAAAATGCATACTTTTGCCGATCTGACCCTAGAATTGAGAAATATGGATTGTTCGGTGTCCAACACATTAAGGGTAGAACGGAGGGGGTGCAGGACTATATGCAGAGAGTAGTACGCCTAGCGGAGAGCGCATAGGTTTGGGGTTGACGGGAGGAATAAATATTTACCTATCTGTAAGTACAAAACATCTGAGTTAATGATTTATTATTTTTTTTGTTAATATTTTACCATATATGTGAAGTGAGTTTACTGGTATGTTGCTTAATTAATCTTACTTTTATTGAGTAAAGTGAAATGTAAAATCATGTAAAGGAAGTATCTTCTACTCTTTAAAGTGGATAATTGGATTAACTTGTTGATAACAATGTTTTCGTTGGGTTGTGCAGTGTTAGGTTTTCTTTTTTTTTTGGATTTCTTTTCAATGACTGTACACTACAAAATGATTTACATTTCTATGTTGTGAATTATGCTTTTGTGCAGGTTCCCATCACTTCAACATCCTCTGTGAATTTTCATTTATGTGACTTGGGAAATATCTTTTGAAGATATATTAATTTCTGAAAACTTTATATTGACACGGATAGACCTGCAGATTCCACAGTTGATCGAAACATTGATGAATCATGTAAATGATGAATTTAAGCAAATTGTAATAGAACGTGAAAGGCTGTTGTTAAAATACAAAGATTATAGGTCTATGACTCGCAGAACTAAGCGGTCCGTGTTGCCCTTTGTAGGGAAGCTACAGCTCACACCCATAAACGTCTCTGGTTCAGTGGTTTGGTCCCCAATTACGCAGAAATTTCCCAATTTTTCAGTGGACACCATGCCGGTAGAATTGCGCGATATGGAGGAGATTCCTATCCACAAACTAGTAAATACCTTGGAACAGATAGATATGGAAAGATTTAGTGAAGGATATGAAGAACTCCCGAAGAAGTTGACGATAGGAGTCATTGCTGGCGTGGTCGGCGTTATGATAATCCTTGGAATAATAGCTAGGAAGCGGATTTTTAAGTGTAAAAGAAGCAACAGTGCTTCGAGAAAGGAAATTGAGTTATCCGTTGTGAATAGTACTCCGGGGTCAACGGGTGTTCAACACTCAAATGTCTCTGCGTTAGGCAGAGAGATGTCAACAAATCAGATATGCTTGGATTCGAATCCAGAGGAAGTAGTTCAGGGAATGGAAAACATTGTGCAAACTAAGGAACTACGAGTCACGGGTCCATTGTTTTAGACTAAATTAATATAGATGAAACCTCTAATCCTCCACAAGTAAATTGCATGCGGATTAACGTTGGAATCAGGGTAATTTTCTTCATTTTCTATTGAACATTTCTCGGTCAGACTATGAATGATATGTACGGCAGATAATGGCCATTTTTCTATGTTCAAACATAGTATGTTTGAAATGAAATTAAATTAAATGAAGTTACATGTGTAACAATAAACTCGAGCAGAAGCACGCATGGTGTTGGTCAAATGTCAAATGCATGGTTACTCGATGTCAGTTTAGAAACTGGGGCGCGGTTACCGCCTATAATCATGTGGTTATGCATTGAGGCGTCTACGTTTATGGACAGAGTCGAGAAAGAAAATGAACATTTTAAAGACTTTGCCCAATTCTGTGAAAATGGATATTAAAAAAAAAAAAAAAAAAAAAAAAGGGAGGAAAAAAAAAAAGGGAGGAAAAAAAAAAAAAGAACAATGAAACATCGAGCTGGTAGAACAATTTTCAAGATGGACACGAACATTGTTGGGTTGCCGATGTAGGCTCCCCTATATATTTTTTTTGTTGTTTTTTTTTGTTTCGGCATGCACATGTTTTGTTGTTTTGGCGTGCACATGTTTTGCACATGTTTTATACAATTGTCGGGCTTGTGTGGCATGGGGAGGAGTGTGAGGATGTTGCGCTTAAAATGTTCTTAGGTGAACATTTTGGAAAATGGGAGGGCGAGGAATGTAATATAACAATCTGGCCCCACCCGAGGAAGGCTGATGCAAGCGAGGGTGTTTCCAGTCGTTGAAAGGAACGATGTCGTTTGACCTTATTTCCGGCAGCAGCGGAAATAACTACAGAGGCAAACAGAACAGGTGTCTCTGAGAATTACGTGGGCGTGCGTGGGCGAGGCAAAACCGGAAGAAAAAGTCCCGGTTTTGGAGATTATAAAAAGACCTCGGCGCATGGATTCACCAGTAGTAGCAGAGTAGCAGTAGAGAGAGAGAGACACAACAGATACGACGACACTCCCGTCAACCCATTAGAGGCGCGCTCTCTCAATTCTGTCCCCTATGCTACACGGTTCATCGTCATTAATAAAAATATAACTTATATTTTTATATATATGCGTGTTTGTTGTTTATTGATATACAACATATATATATATATATTCATGTTACATAGGAACAACAATAGTCTTGTTTACAGAAAAGGTACTAGCAAAAAACGATCTGGTCAACTTCTATTCCAACCACTCCTATAAAAAGAAATCTGGTATAATTGTAGGTTTCTACTTAAGAGAATTGAGAATTTGCATGATTCCAATACCTATCCAAAGAAAAATCACAGATAGAAAACACATTTAAGAACGTTCAATATCCTTATCACTTTACAAAAAAAAAAAGGCACAAAAAATACACGACGGCAGAAAAATAGCAATATTATCCACAATAATAAATAAAAAAAGATACATAATGCACAGAAATATAAACGGACCAAATATTCAAATCCGAAGTGAAAGCTTCACTCGCCAAACTGAATAGAAATAAGCAGCAGGACCAGTCAG
The DNA here is from genome assembly GCA_037127315.1 of Ascarosepion bandense. Lineage (NCBI taxonomy): Eukaryota > Metazoa > Mollusca > Cephalopoda > Sepiida > Sepiidae > Ascarosepion > Ascarosepion bandense. The sequence continues at coordinate 1,266,206 of JBBBDQ010002060.1, read as the reverse complement.
TCAGTCAGTCAGTTAAGTGCCATACGTGATACACGCTTCAGGCGATCATGTCTTGAAAGAGACATAACTGACTGAGCAGTAGATTCTCCCGCAGTAAGTTGCCATTGCTTTCTGCGGTAAACTGGTTGCCAACCAAATCTATAGAACTTAATCTGTCCTGCTATTCAACCCATAGCTGTAGGAAGAAGAGGTAAATTATATTAATAAGTAATAATTAGGGAGGGATCAGTTTACTACTTCATGACAATATAAAACAGATCCCCTTCTTTATGCCCAATAGAAAATTTGATTATGCTTCCAACTATTATATTCAGCAAGTTAAGTGCCATACATGACACACGCTTTAGCTGATCATGTCTAGAATGAGACATGACTGACAGGACAGAAAATGATCCCGCAGTAGGTTGCCATTGCTTTCTGCGGTAGACTGGTTGCCAACCAAATCTATAGAACCTAATCATTCCTGCTATTCAACACATAGCTGTAGGAAGAAGAGGTGGGTTATATTATTATATTAATAAGTAGTATTTTGTGGGGGATCAGTTTACTACTTCATGACAATATAAAACAGATCCCCCACTTTATGACAAGTAGAAACTTTGATTATACTTCTAAATATTATTATCAGTCAGTTAAGTGCCTTACATGTTACATGCTTGGGTCATCATGTCTCGAAAGAGACATGACTGACTGGGCAGAAGAATTCTTGCAATAAGTTGCCATTGCTTTGTGCGGTAGACTGGTTGCCAATCAAATCTTTAGAACCTCATCATTCCTGCTACTCAACCCATAGCTGTAGGAAGAAGAAGTGGATTATATTATTATATAAGTAGTAATTAGTGGGGGATCAGTTTACTACTTCATGGCAATAGAAAACAGATCCCCGACTTTATGACCATTAGAAACTTTGTTTATGCTTCCAACTATTATATTCAGTCAGATAAGTGCCATACGTGATACACGCTTTGGGCAATCATGTCTCGAAAGAGACATGACTGACTGGACAGAAGATTATCCCGCAGTAAGATGCCATTGCTTTCTGCGGTTGATTAGTTACCAACCAAATCTATAGAACCCAATCTGTCCTGCTATTTAACCCATAGCTGTAGGAAGAAGAAGTGGATTATATTAATAAGTAGTAATTAGTGGGGGATCAGTTTACTATTTCACAACTATAGAAGATTATCCTGTAGTAGGTTTCTGCGGTAGACCGGTTGCCGACTAAGTCTATGGAACCCAATCTGTCTTGTTATTTAACCCATAACTGGAGGGAAGAGACGGATTAATACCTTTTCCAAGGGTATTTGTGCGTAAGTCAATGCATTGTAATAGAAATGCTGGTACTTTATATGATTTCGGCGTCGAAAAATTACAAAAGTAATAAATAAAGTCTACAACAGTGGAGATGTAACTCAACCGAACAATCAATTTATAGTCACATGACATCGTCACATGACATATTTCATCATCCGGTTAATTCATTAACCGAATTCTGGTTAATTAAGCGTGCATCAGAATCAGACCAAAGGTAAGACAAAACCAGTCTGCTTTTGTCGAGAACACTGAACAAGGAACCTACGAGTATCAGATTCTCTGAGCCATCCTTCCTCATTACATGCCCCAGGAACGTCAACATTTTTTCCTGAGGTTAAGTATTAGTTTCTTTTTCATTTACATCCTCTCCCGAACTTCATCGTTGCTCACATGTTCAGTACAGGATATTTTCAGCATCCTTCTGTAGAACCACATTTCGGTTGCTTCAAGCCTTCTCTTCATTTTTGGAGAGATTGTCCAGCATTTACTCTTATATACTTGTATTTAAATTTTTGTTCCTGCTTGATTTTAGTACCCCCGGCCTATAGTTAGCATTTTTGGTTTCTCTTTTTACTGATGGCCATGCATTCAGTCTTCCTGTAGTTTACATGTAGTTCTTTCTTTTTTTCCGTTTTTTTTTCAGCTACTTTCTATAGAAGGTATCGTAATTGTCTTCCCGTGTCTGCTCTCAGCACTATATCATCTGCGTATCTTATATTGTTTGGATTGTCACCGCCAATGTCGAATCCTGGCATAATTTCTAGGGCTTTCAGAATTGTCTCGATGTATAGGTTAAATAGATCTGAGAAAGCGCATATTTGTTTTAAAACACTTTCTATCTTAATGCAGAAAAACGTGTACTTGTGTTTCATAGACTACGCAAAGTCATTCGACAAAGTAAGCCACAAAGACTTGATGGATATGCTCGGCAACCTAGACATATTCGGGGAAAGACATTAGAGTAATCAAAAACCTGTACTGGAAGCAAAATGTCTGCATTCGGAAGGGAAATGAATTCAGCAGATATACAAAGATAGAAAGGAGCGTAAGACAAGGATGTGTCTTCTCGCCAGATCTTTTCAACCTATACATCGAGACAATTCTGAGAGTTCCAAAATTCCTGCAAAGATTCATCATTGGAGGCCACAATCTGAACAATATAAGATACGCAGATGATACGGTGCAGATAGCAGACACGAAAAGAAAACTACAAAGCTTCCTACAAAAGGTAGCCGAAGAAAACGGAAAGAAAAGACTACAAATAAAATACAAGAAAACTGAATGCATGGCCATCAGTAAAAAGATGGATTCAGGCGAGTAAAACTTTCAGACCTGACAGTGAACCAACCTTCCGATCAGTAGATTTAGCAATTTATCCAAAGTAGGCTGAGAGGGTGGAGATGAGGAGACACAGTGTATGCTTAGAATTTTGTCAGAAAGGGCAATACAAATGCGGAAGGACGCAACTACGCAAAGGCATTCGACAAAGCACGCCACAAAGACTTGATAGAGACGCTCGGCAACCTTTTCTTTTTACTATTTTTTTTCTTAATCATTTCACCCCGAGCAAGGCGGAAACGCCACTGATGTGCAGGGGGCTACATAAATGTAAAAAGATTAATTAGAAAAGAGTGAGGAGTACAAACTAGTTAGAAAGGAACAATAGAAAGCTGAGAAAGCAGGTGCGATGACAGATACATAGGTGGAGAGAAAGGGAAGGTTATACAGGGGTGGGGAGAGAGCTAGAGTCCAGTGGTTAGTAGATGAGTATTGACTTTGCATTTAAATTTCTGGAGGTTGTAGTCATCAGGAAAGGAAGAATACGGGAGCGAGTTCCACAGGCGGGAAGTGCGAGAGAAGAAGCTGCAGGAGTAGAATTGTCGTCTGCATTTGGCTAACCTGACTGTGAATGGGTGGGACCCAGTTGCCAGTCTGGTTGCACGAGTAAACACCTGTTGAGGAGGCATCAGTGACTTAAGTTCGTCTGAGCAGAAGCCATGAAAGTATTTATAGAACAGACAAAGGAAGGCCACATTTCGACGATGGGGAAGTGGCTGCAGTAGAGCCGCCAGATCAGTACCTATCACATTACAGACTCTCCTTTGGAGCCTGTCAAGAACACTGAGGAGAACGGCAGGGGCACCTGACCATAAATGGCAGCAGTACTCCATGCACGGACGGATGGTTGACTTGTATATATGCAGGATGGATTCAGGTGGAAAAAACATCCTGGATCGACATAGTGACCCAATCTTCTTAGCAGTAGATTTTGCTATGGATTCAATATAGTGGTCCCTTTTGAGGTCTGAGGACAGGGTAAGTCCGAGGAGGCGTAGTGTATTACTCTCAGGGAGAATCGCTTGGTCCATGCTTATGGGAGGCAGGAGAGGTTGACTGTAATGGTTAACAGACAACAGCTTGGTCTTAGATGAATTGAAGTTGACAAGCCACTTCTTGCCCCAGTTCACCACAGAGTGTAGATCCCGCTCAAGGTCAGCAGCGAGATTATGTCTGTCCGCCACGACAGGTTTCTTACTGGTGCGGGAGTATATTGTAGTGTCATCTGCGTAGCTTGACATATTCGGGAAAGACAGAGTAGTCAAGAACCTCTACTGACAGCATATCGCCTGCATACAGACAGGAAACGAGTTCAGCAGATATACAAAGATAGAAAGGGGCGTAAGACAAGGATGTGTCTTCTCACCAGATCTATTCAGGCTTTACAACGAGACAATTCTGAAAGCTGTAGAAGCCCTGTCAGGATTCGTCATTGCAAGCTACAATCTGAAGAATATAAGATATGCAGATAATATAGTGCTGATCGCTGACACGGAAAGGAAACAATAAGATCTCCTTCAGGAAGTAATTAAAGAAAGTGGAAAGAAACTACATATGAACTACAAGAAAACTTAATGTATTATCATCAATAAAAAGAGAAACCAAAAACTGCTAACTACAGGCCAGGGATACTAAATTCAAGCAGGTACAGAAACTTAAATACCCGGATGGATGGTGTTGCACTAAAATCGGAAGGCGCATCATGATGGCCAAGGATGAATTCCAGAAATTGAGTAAGGTATTGAAAAATAAAAAAAAAATTGCAGGAGACAAAGAAGAGAATAGTGGATTGTTATGTAATGTTTGACTTTCAATATGGCAGCGAATGCTGGACAATATCATCAAAGATGAGCGAAAAACTGAAAGCACCTGAAATGTTGTCGTACAGAAGGATGCTGAGGATACAATAGCCCGAACAGGTGAACAACGACGAGGTTTTAGAGATGAAGGAAACGAAAAACTGATACTTAACCTCAGGAAAAAGCAGCTGAAGTTCCTGTGATATGCTAGTTGGTAGCTTTGTTTTTATGGCATTTCAACCTCGGCGGGTCGTTTATTGCCAACTAAATTTTATTTATTTATTGCTGGTAATACCTTTTTCTTTCAACAATTTATTGTTGTTTTTATATAAGTTTTGTGTCTAGTAATACTTTTTTCTTTTCGAGTATCAAGATTCAATGGGATTTGTTTTTAAAGGAAGGGTCCCCAAGTCCTACCCTTGTTATTTAACCCATAACTGGAGGGAAGGGACGGATTAATACCTTTCCCAAGGTTATCAGTGCTTAAGTAAATGCAGGGTATTCAACTGGAATTGGAACTCGGCTCACCGATTTCCACTGCATCACAATACACATCCGTCACTAAACGCTTACAGCACCTGGTATTCCCAAGCAGTCACTCATCTAAGTACTGACCAGGCTCAACGTTGCTTAACTTCGGTGATGGAGCGAGAACCGGTGTATTCAACGTGATAGATCGTAAGCCCCTGTGATATATAATGAGGCCGTAGAGCTTGGAGTATCTGATACTCCTTGGAGGGATAGAAGGAATGAGAGACAGAGGAAAACAACGCCTGACTTACTTGATGGGCTTGAGCAAGTAGATGGCAGAGCAGAGTTTTGGAGAGCAAACAGAAGATGTGTTAAACAGTAGGGATTCTATGGGGGTACCGAAATGGGACCCCACCAGAATTTTGGCTGGTCTCTCGGTTTTCCCCGCCAGTTTTATAAGCTTTAAAAGTTTATGAACCTAATTAGTCTCTGATTTTAAATAAGATTTGATTCTCAACACTTTGCCATCTGAGTTTCTTTTTCTATTTAACCTTTTAAGGACACATACAGAGACCTGTTTAAAATAAAAATAATATATATATATATATATATATATATAATTAATTATACTTACAAACTACTACAAAATTGTACATTTTGTCTCGACATTGAAATGAAAAATGTCTTATCAGTTAGTTAATAATAATGGTTATATATATATATATAGTCATCCGCAGACACATCAGTTTTGCTGTATTACTGCTCATCAGTACGGTTAGACAGCCTTTTACCCAAGATAGAAACCCGACCGAACTGTCGTCAGTCGGCGATTCTACCTCTGAGCTTTGACTTTTTAGCGTGCATATTATCATTATACACGCCCAGTAGCTAAGAGTGTTCTAATTCATTGCTGAATGAACGATGCGTAGATGTCAGAGTAGCTACTGTTTTTCAAAGTCTACCATTCTTCCAGAGTGCTCAATCAGGGTGTGAGAGCGTAAATAGTCATCCGCAGACGGAACTGTTTCGCTGTATCACAGCTCATCAGTACGGTTAGACAGCCGATTGTTTTTACCCAGGATTGAAGCCCGACCGTATTGACGTCAGTCGGCGATTCTACCTCTGAGCTACGGGCTCTCAGTATAAGGAGGCAATTTTTTTAGCGTGGATATTACCATCATTATTAACTACCTGATGAGAAATTGTTCTTTCAATGTCGATACAAAATGAAAATTTTGCAGTAGTTTTTAATTTGTACATGTTTTAAACTAATAATTACTCTATTTCTATATTGAACACTTTTTTAAATTAATGTTTTGAACGTTACAATTATTTTGTTCATCTCTTATTCGTTTGGATATACATATATTTCGCATATAAAGTTAATATTTATATTTGCAGAATAACAATTTCAGCGTTTTTTTAAACCCATTTTTTCAGCTCCATGTCACAGATCTTATGAAAAAAAAATGTGTGACTGGGCGTAAAGGTTGTTTAAAAAAAAAGAGAATAAATTAGAGGGTGCAGGTGGGAATTTGCTTTTTAAATTAAATTTACATCGTACTTTCATTTTTTTTTTAATCATCTCACCCCAAGCAAGGTATTCCACTGTCACTATTGTGCATGGGGCTACATAGGAGAAGGTAAAGAGAAGGAGTGGTTAGACATAGGGAATGTCAGGAGGAAGGAGACAGATGAGTAATGATACCGAGGATGAGGTTTGGGCAGATGGCAAGAGTGTTTGATAGATTGGGAGCAGGTTAGTGTGTTAGGAGGTGTCTATTGACCTTACATTTAAACTCCTGGAGATTGTAGCCGTCGGGGAAGCAATCGTGTGGAAGAGAATTCCACAGTCGGGAAGTGCGAGGAAAGAAACTGTTGGAGTAGAAGTTACGGCTGCATTTTATCGGTTTCACTGTAAAAGGGTGGGATCTAGTTGCTAATCTAGTATCTCGTTCAAATTCGTATTTAGAGGGCACCAGTGATCTAAGTTCATCGGAGCAGCAGTTTTAATATTAATTCTAATATTAATAGGATTCATTGGGATTATTTAGCAAATCTTTTCCTGTATTTATTACAGCTACATATATATATATATATATATATATATATATATATATATATATATATATATATATATTAACGAAGAATAACGAAACTGGTTAAAAACAACCGACAATTTGAAATGATTTGTTTGAACATTATTTTTGATCGATACTCATATTTAAGTAGATATTCTGTTTATTATTAAACAGTATTATATATTTATTTCTACCGGCCTGATTACTTACGATAAATCTTTGTTTCGAAAATGTGTGTCATTCGGCAGAATTCGAACCTGCAACCTTTATCCACATACGGGACGCCACCAAATACGAGTATCGATCAAAAATAATGTTCAAACAAATCATTTCAAATTGTCGGTTGTTTATAACCAGTTTCGTTAATCTTCATTAATTTTCGTAACATGTTAACATTTGTTGATATTACGATACATTTCAGAGCAGATATGGTTATTGCAATGCATCGAAAATTGTGTTATATAGGCTTGATTTGACTTCGTTTAGACTGATCGTCGAGAGGTCTAAGACGCGCCAGATCACTTGGTGGTTTTCTCTAAAAATAATGTTCAAACAATTCATTATATATATATATATATATTTCGGCAGTAGTCTTTCATTTACACATGTTTCGTTAAAACGGACGACAAGGAAGATTTTATTAATTTTTGATTTTATCCTTCCAGTATTAAATTTGTTTGATATATATTGTCAGTTGTAGTGCCTCTCTTATAGCAATGTGCCTTTGATATTGCTATTTGATGATTGTTATCGTTGCATCGCAATGTTTTATGTCAACATAAGATAAAATCATATTTGATGGTGGATATCTTTAAATTAACGTCACTGTAACATCTCTGAAGATAGCTCATGTGAGCCGAAAGCTTTGAATCAGCATAATAAAAAATATTGTCTTTTTTGTCTTCATTTTCATCCAAAATTAAAGCCAAAATACGATGTTTAGAACGGTTCATGATTAAACATAGTAGACATTCATTGTCTGTTATATTTAACAATATATATATATATATTTTTTCTTAAATATATATATTTTTTCTTAAATATACATTTTCTTGAGACAAGTTTTTCATAAATGGGAAAAGAATCTTTGATCAAAGTAAATGAAAAATGTATTCGAAAGATGTATTTTGCCTCCATCAACCAAACTTTCTGTTTCTTTAATTACACGCAATGAACTTTCAATTTTTGTTCCGAGCAAGTGAGCAAGCAAAAAGCAGACGACCAACTGATGCTTCTTTCTATACGGCAAACGAAAATATTTCTTTCTGAATGGTTGATGGCTGAATGACGTCACTCGTTATGCTCGCTTTTTCTTGCGTTGAAAACTTTCGCAATTCTTTTGCGACCATCGTAATTATTTATTGTCCCAAAAGATTAGAATATCACAGGTCGGTCTTGAGCGAAACTAAAGTAAAAAGGAACCGAACAGACGACCAGTGGATTTAAAATAATTTCAACCGGTGCTTAAGTCATAAGGTCTTGAAAAGTTGTTAGACATATCAGTGTAATTATCTCTCCCTGCCTATGGTTCGTCCAATGTGTTTGTTTTTGCCACTGTGTATATGTATGGAGAAAGAATATATACATATATGTGTAAATATGTTCTTTCTTTATACATATATATGTTATACTACTACTTTTTTTTTTTAATCATATCACCCCAAGCAAGGCGGTAACGCCACTGATGTGCAGGGGGCTACGTAAGAGTGAAAAGATTGGCAAAGAGAAAGCCGGAAACCACATCCTAAACAGGAAACAAGGGATGAGCCTCTTCACCCGTTCAATAGACGTGGGTGGAGTGTGAACCGGGCGATAGTTTAGTCTATCTACTCCAATTGAAAAAAAAAAGTTAAGGGACATAGCTTTTTGGGGCATTTTCCAGGAAAATAGCAATAGAGTAGCAATTTCGCAGATATTTTGGACTACCAAAGCTGGAAAGTGAAGGTTGGGGATATGGCAACAGAATCCTATTTTTGACCTGATTTGGCTCTTTTAAAGATAAAGGATAGCAGGTGTCAGGTACTTACTGGAGAATTACAGGGTACTGACCATTTTCACAGCATCTTTTAGAATTTTGTACTATCCAAACAGCCTCTCTTTAATTCTCATTAAAAATTCTTCCAAAAATAAAATATACTTTTCTGAAACTTTGAGGAATATTAGCCAATTTAAAGTATAATTAATCTTATTTTAAACAAATATTATTTAAGTTTAAAATATCACAGAAATGCATTTTTAAATGGACAGTAGCTGTTTTTAACCGGGCAGTAGCTGTTTTGACATGTTGACAGCCTGAGGATCGATCTAATCTTGTTGAAGAAAATGACAAGAGTGCCTTTTTTTATATATAATTTTTAAGTATTCAGTAATCTTAAAAAATTAGGAAAATATCCCCCATAATCTGTTTTACTTAATTTTAGAAATGTTGACTTTAAATTTACTATAGTTATTGCTCTCATTTTCTAATAATATCATCTATGGTCATCCATACTTACAAACAATATGCACGTTTATACACAAACAATTTTTAAGTATTCAGTAATCTTAAAAAATTAGGAAAATATCCCCCATAATCTGTTTTACTTAATTTTAGAAATGTTGTCTTTAAATTTACTATAATTATTGCTCTCATTTTCTAATAATATCATCTATGGTCATCCATACTTACAAACAATATGCACGTTTATACACAAACAAAAAAAATTTTAATTTTTTTTATTTATGTTTGATGATTTGTACTAAGATTTTCCATTTATGATTTGCTAATAATAATATGTGCGTATATATATATATATATTTTAACGAAACTTGGTTATAATCAACCGACAATTTGAAATGAATTGTTTGAACATTATTTTTTATCGATACTCGTATTTAAGTAGATATTCCGTTTTTAATGAAACAGTATTATATATTTATTTCTACCGGCCTGATTATTTACGATAAATGTTTATTACGAAAATGTGCGCTATTCGACAGGATTCGAACCTGCGACCCCTATCTATATAGAGGAAACTACCATTTGATCTGGTAACGTCTTAGACCTCTCGACCACGAATAGACTCCAGTCTAAATGAAGTTTTTATCAAGCCTAGATAACACAATTTTCGATCCATCGTAAACAAACATATCTGCTCTGAAATGTATCGTAATGTCAACAAATGTAATGATGTTACGGAAATCAACGAATTTTAACGAAACTTGGTTATAAGCAACCGACAATTTGAAAAAATAATGTTCAAACAATTCATTTCAAATTGTCGGTTTTAAAAAATAAAAGCTTTCAATATTCCATTTCCATTACTAAATAATGTAAGGTTGATGGCAGGAGAGAACTGTTTATATATATATATATATATATATATATATATATATATATATGCTAATAAATATACACATTATCCTATGTTTTACTCACGACTCTGAGTTTCATGCATTTCAGTAATCTTTGGGTGGTTAACTTACCATACTAGCTTATTTTCGTTATGAATTATACAAATGTATATACTTATTTACACACACACACACACACACACACACACGCACACACACACATATATATATATATACATACATATATATATATATAAATATATATATGTATAATATATATATATATTTACTTATTTACCTTCTTTATCTCTCTCTCTCTCTCTCTCTCTCTCTCTCTCTCTCAACATATTAACGATCCAGGATACTGAAAAAAAACAAATCAAAATGACCCTAAGCATAAACAAATTGCAAGCAAATATAGACATACAAGAAGACAGAGCAATAAACTATCCCAAAAAATACACGGAAATAGATGACACACTTCTAACAAAAATAAAAGACACATGCCCAAAAGAAACACAAAAATTCTTATCAGAATTATGGAAATCCAAATGTTAGGAGGAGGAAGAATAATCCTGGAAAATTCTGGAAAAGAAGGTAACATGGATGAAAACACTAATCGGACAATAAGAATTCAAGACACATTAAACATGTCATTAACAAGAAACGAAACTCTGGACAAAACACATACCCAGGAAACCAATATAAGAAACAATGTTAGACGTAAACATTTCAGAGCACATTATAATAACACACAAACACATCCAAACATCAGGTACACACACAAAATCACACCGAACCACATAACAAACCCACACAACAATTACTTCATGACAATAATTATGATATTCACACACCTATACTAGGCCACCAATCATCGAACACACGTAAAGGGCCACTATTTCATAACACAAACAGGTAAAACTACATAACATTCCCCCAAACGCAGAATGAACGACACGACATCTACTACTACAAGGAGTAGATGTCGTGTCGTGTCGTGTAGATGACAACTATCAAAATACACTCACCCACCAAAGACCACCCAAACATACAAACACCACATTCTTCAACCAAAACGCCTACCACCCAGAAATTTCAAAACATATGAGTAGAGATACCTCACCAACCAGAAAACATTTTTTACAATATCCGATCCGAAGGAAAAGACCAATTTAAAAAATACAAAACTCATTATCATTAATCTTTCTTCATACCCTTTAAAAAAAGAGAGAATAAACCTTCTAAAATTAGGTCTAAAATTCTATCCCACCCACAAAAAGTACATTACTCTTCTGAAAAAAGACCTTAAAGCCTTCGAACGGAAATTTAAACTTATAGAAACATTACATAATAACAACAACACTACCCATAACTCAATAGTAAAAAGCAAATATAAATATTGCCTTAACAAGAACAACAATTCAAATGAAATTAACATATTCTTTGAAAAAATCTGGGACTAAGGCTTTCAAAACAAGCACAACACCCATAACAATCTCAAACACAAACAAAAACTAGGATTAGGAAATATCCGTGAAAACAATGATAATAAAGGAAGCAGGAATAGGCGGTGCTGTAGTCATCATGGATAAAACTTATTACAAAATAAATATTCAAGATATGCTAGGAGACAAAAATAACTATAAAATAATCAACCAGAATATAGACGAAATTAGAATATTAACGAAAAGAGAAAAATATTTTCTTTCAGACTTTACTTCAAAAACCAGTAATTTTTAGGGACTTCCAAAGATACACACAATTAAAGCAGCTATTTAGGAACAAAGATCGGAATATATTCACATCCCAAACCCCAGTGACATTGGATTTAAAACACCTGTAGCAGGACCAACCTGCTCCAGAAGCAGACTGAGCAACAATTGATAAAATATTACAACCATACACCACAAAAAAAAAGTTACAGAGACTGCATACATTTCCTAAGCTTCATACCACAAAAAGTAGACCCAGATACACTCATAGTAACTTTGGACGTTAACAGCCTGTACAACAACATACCCCATGAACTAAGAAAACAAGCCATTGCATTTTGGATAGAGAAACACCCAGAAATGTTTCCCATACGCTTCACAAAATAATTTATTATACAAAGCATAGAACTAATTTTAAACAACAATTCCTTCCAATTTAACAAGGAAAATTATATACAAACAACAGGTACCGCGATGAGAACAAAAATGGCACCGACGTATGCATCATTCACCCTAGCATATCTAGAAGAAAGCCTATACAACCAAATAGAATATAAATCTGGGGAAGACATAAAATAAATATACACTTTAAACAAAACGTTCACGGCCTCTCACACTTTTTATTCTATACGAATTTCCCTCGTTGGAATAACCCTATTTCTGTTATATATATATATATATATATATATATATATATATATATACGGGACCAAGAAAATATTTTTACGTTCAAAATATTAATTTAAAACAGTGCTCAATATAGAAATAGAGCTATGATATTTAAAAAAATTGCGAATAAAGCTGAAGAGAATTTCCATCACTTTCCAAAATAACGTTTACTACCTGCTGAGACATTGTTCTTTAAATGTACAATACAAAATGTACACTTTTTTGAACATATTCTAATATATATATATATATATATATATATATAGTCATCCGTAGACAGATCTGTTTCGCTGGATCACAGCTCATCAGTACGGTTAGACTCCGATTGCTTTTTACCCAGAATTGAAACCCGACCGAATTGGCGTCAGTCGGCGATTCTACCTCTGAGCTATGGGCGCTCGGTAGAGGGAGGAAGACGTTTTAGCGTGTATATTATCATTATACACGCCCAATAGCTGAGAGTGTTCTAATTCACTGCCGAATGAACGATGCCTAGATTCTAGAGTAGCTACTGTTTTTCAAAGTCTACCATTCTTCCAGAGTGCTCAATCAGGTTGTGAGAGCGTAAATAGTCATCCGCAGACAGATCTGTTTCGCTGTATCACAGCTCATCAGTACGGTTAGACTCCGATTGCTTTTTACCCAGGATTGAAACCAGGAAGCACCCTTATATATATATATATATATATATATATATATATATATATATATATATATATATATCAGGGTGCTTCAATAATTCCTTTGCCTGACACATATGTGTTTGCCCAATGCTCAATGATGTCCTATTCATATACATATTAGCCATTTTTGAACGAGAACTGGTTAATAGCGTAGCTAATATGGCATCTGTAATAAAAACGGGGGAAATTAAAGTCATTTGTTGTGATTCTCATCTTTCTTCGCCTTGGCGCATTTCCATTGCCTTTGGTGGCATCGTGAACCGAGAGCTCTTGCAGAATCGCGTCTCGGTTCAATGTTTCGATCCTCCGCCTAGAAGACCAATTTGTTTACGATAGAGCTAGACTTCCGATCGCATGATTTCGATTTTTCACTTGCGCTGATTATATTCCGTATTTATCGACAGCGCAACCCTTCAGCCATCTCTCCGCTTGAACGGCGGCCATCCCGATTATGTAAGTGTCTAACCTTCAACAATTATTATGAGATTGCCTCCAGAGAAAGTTCGATGTTGCAAAGTGATGTAATATACCTTACACGCCATATAACCTTCCAACCAGAATTATGCCCCATCAGCAGGGCTATCCGGCGTTGATTATGTGACATATCAAAATAACACTGGTTATTTACATATTCATTATTAACAGTTTTATTAATAATCATATATATATATATATATATATATATATATATATATATATATATATTCTAAATATATGCTATTAAATATAAGAGAGTGAATGTCTATTATGTTTAATCATGAGCCGTTCTAAACGTCGTATTTTTGCTTTAATTTCAGTTGAAAATAAAGACAAAAATTCTCCAACATTTGGATAATTATTTATTGGTTTTCTTCTAAGCTTTCGGCTCACATGAGCCATCTTCAGAGATGTAGTTTAAACTGAAATATTATAAAATCTACCATCACCGACGATTTTATTTTGTGTTGACATAAGTTTATATATATATATATATATATTTATATATAAACTTATTTATAAATGAAACTTTGTGTGTGTGTGTGTGTCCGTTACCTATAGACTCCGAAATGGCTGAACTGATTTTTTTGAAATTTTACACAGTTGTACTATAAGCATCTGTGAGTGTTTTTAGCTAGGATTTGTGTCGAGGTACCCCCGATAAATATCGAAAATCGACAATCGAAAAAATCGGGTTATAGAAGAAATGGTCCGATTTTAATCAAATTTGATACACTCATAGACAAAGACATAAGAAACGATATTCAGAAGTTTCAAGGTTGCAGTTCGTAAAATAGTGCAAAAAATTGATAATATATACATATAAAAAGCAAGGTGTTTGTGTGTGTGTCTGTTTATCTGCCTGTATGTCTGTATTTTTTTTCAGCCCTTTTATTTTAGTTTTTGCTTTGGGTTTCGCTCTAAGTAGGCATAATTGTAGTTCTTAGTCTCAGCCATGATACAAATTACTAAGAGGACTTATTTAGCCTTCAAAATTCAGTTTATGACGAAAAATCTTATTTGATATCGATACTAGGAAATCAAAATTTGATTTACATCCATTCATTTTTCTTTCAGTCTACGGTTTCGCTTTAACTGGAAACAACTATTGCTTTTTAGTCTTTCGTGCCGACGTCCAAAGAATTTGAGCTCCAGGACCATGGATTAGTTTTAAAGCTTTCATTACACCCGAGCAACGCAAGTATATATATAAAACGACGTCTTTTAATTTTTTGCAACAAAATTAATTTCTCTCGTACTAAACCATTTTTGCTCGTCAGAATTCATGTTAGACATTTATAAATCTCCCATTCATCAGTAAGGTATTTGATCGGAGTATTAGAGGTTTTGATGAACGTGTAACCACCTCCTAAGTGCTGTTTTTTCAAGGTTCTCTCATACGCAGAGTAATAGCACTTGTTAGAGTCCTAGGTATTGGCAAATAATGAACAACCATACGAAAACAAAATTCAATGAGAGTGAAAAATACGTTTTTATAGTCAGAATACGATTATTACATTTTTATATGAAAACACTTATAATACCTATTCATAGTAGAATGGCCAACAATATATTTTATAGCAAAATGACTTTTTGCACTGAAAATGATCAACAATACATTTTCTAGCAAACTGATCAAAAATACATTTTCTAGCAAACTGACCAACAATAAATTTTATAACCAAATAAACAAGAAAATGTTTTATAGTAGAATGATCAACAATATATTTTATAGCAAAATGACCAACAATATATTTTATAGAAGAATGACCTACGATACATTTTATAGCAAACTGACCAACGATACATTTTATAGCAAAATAACTAAGAAATATTTTATAGTTGAATGACCAACAATATATTTTATAGCAAAATGACCAACAGTGCATTTTATAGTAGAATGATCAACAATACATTTTTATAGCAAACTGACGAACAATACTTTTTTAGCAAACTGACCAACAAAATATTTTATAGTAGAATGACAAATAATACATTTTATAGTAGAATAACCAATACATTTTATAGCAAAATGACCAATAATAGATTTTATAGTAGAATGACCATTAATATATTTTACAGCAAAATGATCAAGAATACATTTTGCAGTAAATTGACCAAGAATATATTTTATAGCAAACTGACTAACATTACATTTTATTGTTGATTGATCAACAATACATTTATTTGTAGTTGAATTGTATTAAAAAAATTTAGATTTCGGTATTAAATAACCGATAGAGGTTGATATGACGCTAAAGCCGAATCAGCCACCCAACAATGCATATTTTTGTAGTTGAAGCCATAAAATTGTGTTAAAAGTATTTAGTTTTTGCCATTAAATAATTTATAGAGGCTGATATCCTGCTAAGTAGAATCAACCAACCAACCATTAGCCCGTGCATTGCTGCCATATATGGTCTTGTGAATATTGCTGCTATATATGGTCTTGTGTTCCAGCTTTATATTTCGAGTTTCTCGTCAAAATCCAAAGAAGTCTGCAATGTTATCGGTCCTGACCTGCTATCTCGACTTCAATCACTTTTCCCAGCGCCGGGATCTGGTTTTCCTCTGTCTACTCTATAAATTTTTTTTTTCTGATGAGCTCACCTTCCTTAGTACTGCGACCGTACGAAATTAAGCGCAGAGGTAGAATGTCAATTAGGTCTCCTCGTTTTATTGTTGAATTACCGAAATGTAAACCGTAAGTTCTATTCTAATGGGTTCTTCTCTTAAATTTATCACATATGAACTCTCTTCTGATTGCTTGCTTCCCTGTTGCCTACGATCTTCAAAGATTTAAAGGAAACATCAATCACCTTCTTACTAAAACCTGTTTATTTATTGTCATTTCTTTCCTTATATATATATATATATATGTAGTCATCCGCAGACAGATCTGTTTCGTTGTATCACAGCTCATCAGTACGGTTAGACTCCGATTGCTTTTTACCCAGAATTGAAACTCCACCGAATTGGTGCCAGTCGGCGATTCTACCTCTGAGCTACGGGCGCTCGGTAGAAGGTGGCAGATCTTTTAGCGTATATATATATATATATATATATATATATATATATATATATATATATATATATATATATATATATATATATATATATACCGCCGACGATATAACATCCATTACAATGGATAAATATTAAATAATGTAAGTAAATAAATAAAATAATAACAAATCATAAAAATAAAAAAGTAATAGAAAATAAAATAAAATAATTAATAAATAATAAATAATAAATGCAAATAAATAAACTAATGATAAAAATAAACAAATAACAAGTCTAATAGACTTAACCAAATAAATAAATAAATAAATAATCAAACAACTTCCGCCAAAATAACCGTTAGAAGGATTACCCACAATGTTCCACTGACACGTATATATAAATAGCCGAGGAAAAACTCAACACATGTGGCCTGATGATTGCGCTTAGCATGAAACAGTCTGTCGCCTCTGAGTGTTGATTTCAATATTCACTCTTTTATATATATATTGTGTATTTGATATATGTGTATATACATATGTGTGTGTGTGTGTGGGAGGGTTCGTGTTTCTGTACAAGATTGCGTTTCTTGTTATAAATAAATTACCGATATTGGCATACTACCACTTCTTGAAGTCGACGCCATACATGCCACCCATCTAATAATAATAACGCTATAAAAACATTTATTAAACCATAATTTACATGAACACTAATTAGTTGAAAGTACAAAAATACCATTTAAATAACAATATCAAAGGCACTATATATGAAACAATTTTCTCTTATCATTAACTTTACATTATTGAACAGTCGAAATGAAGTTTTGAACATTTTTTCAATAGTCAGACTCTCACGCGACGCCAAGTCGCGTGCGCCACGTGATAGATTTAAAGGAATTTCCTTTTCAAAAACACAAAAATTACGTAGCAGTCAAACAGTAAGACAAATAACAACATCGGAAAAATAACATCTTTGAAAATAGCGAGTGAATTAGCTGAAAGCGTATGAAAAGACGAAAATTATGGAAAATTTTTACACTCCTTATCTCCAGAAAAAAGAAACAAGTGAGAATATTGAAAAAAATCATAGCAAAAATTAGTAAAATCTCCTTTTTCTATCGTTTTTAACGAAACATGTTTAAATGAAAGATTACTGTCCATATATATATATATATTTAGTATATCGAGGCAGCAAGTAATTTTCTAAACATATTCTATTAAATATAAGAGACAATGAATGTCTATTATGTTTAATCATGAGCCGTTCTAAACGTCGTATTTTGGCTTTAATTTCAGTTGAAAATATAGACAAAAATTCTCCAACATTTGGATAATTATTTATTGGTTTTCTTCTAAGCTTTCAGCTCACATGAGCCATCTTCAGAAATGTAGTTTAAACTGAAATATTATAAAATCCACCATCACCGACGATTTTATTTTGTGTTGACATAAAACTCCGCTTGGCAACGGCAATAGTTATCAAAAATAATAAACGCAGTTTTTAAGTTGGCGATGCGGTTTTATGACGTCACACCGCGGGATAGCGCAAAATGACAACAAAACCATCTAGTCAAATGCAATGTAATATGTTATTTCCTGTTTTAAAGTTGATTTTATTGAGTGTTGGTTGTTTTGATTTGATGTACATGGCCTCCAATATCTGCAGGTTCCTCTTACTGTGTGTATGAGTAAGGATCACCGTATTGTTGACCAAAATCTGTCTGATATTACCTACATGTTTATGTTTTTCAGAGAAATGTTGTTTAATAGTACTCTGATCAGAAAGATGACATGTAAGTCTACGGGAGAGCGTGGTTGTGGTAAAACCAATATATGTACTAGGTTTTTGATTATTATCAGAGATGTAATCTCTGAATGGGCATGTAAATTGGTACACTACATTGGTTTTTTGTAAAGAATTTAGTTTAGTGCTTGTTGGCTTATTATAGACTATGAGGTCAATTGTTTTAAACAAAAAGTTTTATGTCAACACAAAATAAAATCGTTGGTGATGGTGGATTTTATAATATTTCAGTTTAAACTACATCTCTGAAGATGGCTCATGTGAGCCGAAAGCTTAGAAGAAAACCAATAAATAATTATCCAAATGTTGGAGAATTTTTGTCTTTATTTTCAACTGAAATTAAAGCCAAAATACGACGTTTAGAACGGCTCATGATTAAACATAATAGATATTCATTGTCTCTTATATTTAATAGAATATGTTTAGAATATATATATATATATATATATATATATATAGTCATCCGCAGATAAATCTGTTTCGTAGTTCATGAGTACGTTTAAACATCCGATAGCTTTTAGCCATCATTGAAATCTGATCAAATTGTCATCAGTCGGCGATTCTAGCTCTGCGTTATGGTCATTTACTGTAAATGACATTACAACATATAAAAAAAAATTCATTTTGGATAATTTTCACGTTCTAATGAACGCTAAACAATTTGTCAACCTTTATATTTGAAGCAGAAAAAAAATTATAGTAATTTTTTGCAACACAGTTTTGCGGTTAATTTTTTGTTACTATAACTCAAACCTCTGGAGATGATCTCAGAAGGACATTGAAAGTACTTGGGTATCTTGAGAAATGAATGATAATAACATCTGTCAACGTTACAGCTCATTTCTGACATCTTTTGATTGTAATACGCGAAAGATTATCCGTGAGTATGAACGGATTTTATTAAAAATAAACAGAGACAATGTTTGCTATTTATTTAATCTAAAAGAAAATTTACTACTTAAACACACACACACTTTTACAACTTTTAGTAGTTTTCCTATATATATATATATAGGAAAACTACTAAAAAGTTGTAACTTAAAAATGTATTTTTGACAGAATTTATTTATTTCTATTATTGTATATATATATTTGATATTTCAGACCGGCCTCGGTCTTTCATCAAAAACAAATGGTTTTAAAATTTAAACTAGAAGCGTCTGTCGCAAGAAGCGTCCGTCGCGTGATGTAGAAAGCAATAGAGTTTGAATATTTTTAAACGTAAACCTAACTGTAATAATGCTTTTAAATGTTGTTTTAAAGGAACACTTTTAAATGTATCTAAAAAATGTTTAACTATTGAAATATTTATAAAGATTCAAAATACCTATGCATTTAATTTTAAAATCCAGTAATTTTCTTTTTTTCTGCGTGAGTATGTGGAACTAAAATCGGAATCTATCAGTAAACATTTGCAGTTTTCTAATGTGTGTCCTGGATGATTGAAGTGTTCAGCTATGAGGGAATAAGGGTTGTTTTGGCGTATGTTTTGTGTGTGCGTATATATATATATATATATATATATATATGTATATACCCATCTTCAACTTTCTTTCATTATCTTCACTTTTGTGCTTCCGATGCTATTGTGCTTCTATATGCCGTGACCATTAACGACGTAGATGTTCATGGCCCTCCACAACTCCCTATCCCTTGTCGCTCTTAATATGTCTTCTCCTGTTATTCCACTCAATCCTCGCTCCACTATCCATCTGTTTATGTCCATCAAGTATGCCGTACGCTGGTTTCCCTTGTCTCTCTTCTCCTCTATCCGTCTCGTGAGCATCAGGTTCTCCAAACCCTCCTTCCTCATTACATGTTTCTCCAAAATTTCAGCTGTCTTTTCTTGATGTTAAGTATCAACTTCCTTTTAATATCCATTCTTTCCAAAACCTCATCATTGCTCATGTACTATGTCGGTTGCTACAAGTCTTACCTTCATCTTTAATGCGATTGTTCAGCATTCGCTGCCATATTGAAGAACAGACATCACATAACGATGCAGTACTTATTTTTCGTTTGCAGCGAAGTTTCTGTAATCTAATAAACACACACATACATATATATATATGTAATGAATTATTTTGAACATTATTTTTACCGATACTCGTATTTAAGTAGATATTCTGTTTTTAATTAAACAGTATTTTATATTTATATTTACCGGCCTGATTATTTCACGATAAATTTTTATGACGAAAATGTGTGCTACCCAGCAGGATTCGAACCTGCGACCCCTATTACATAGAGGAAGCATACCATTTGATCTGGTACCGTCTTGACCACTCGACCAAGGATAGCCTCTTGATCAGACGAGGTTTTTATCATGCTTATATAACACAATTTTCGATCTATCGTAAACAAACCATATCTGCTCTGTAATGTATCGTAATGTCAAACAAATGTAAACATGTTACGGAAATTAACGAAATTTAACGAAACGTGTTCAAAATAATTCATTACAAATTATCGGTTGCTTATAACCAAGTTTCGTCAAATTTCGTTAATTTCCGTGTAGGTGATGTGACGTCCCCCGTGGGGATCTTCATATCTTTGAATTAATCCTTTTTTAATATATATTTGCTCTGTAATATTTTATTACATGGAGCTCTCTTCCTGTATCATTTTTTAATATTAAAATAAATTTTTAATATTAATTAGGATCGGGTTTTTTGGAATTTACCTTCCTGCTTTTTTCCCTTGGATTGAAGTATCTGAATTAAAATATATATATATATATATATATATATATATATATATATATATATATATATATATGCTATCGGCCATAATTATTAGGCCACCCTAGTGTTTAAAAAAATGATGTATTTCATACTATTTTTTAGTATTTATTACCAGGTGAATAACTGTAAATGAAAGTAGAATGGTTCTTTTGTTAACACTGCACAATAACATGTGCATCAAATGAATTTATAAATATTTAATAATTACCTATAATGCAGTTTCATCAATGAAAGAATGAAGAACATTTAAGGTGATTCGGACGAGTTCATCTTTGCTTCCTTCCAAAATTTTGCAAAGTAATAATAAGGAAAGAACCATTCTATTTTCATTTAGAATTATCCACTTGGAAATAAATACTAAAAATAGTATAAAATAAATAATTTTTTTAAAAAAACTGGGTGTCCTAATAATTATGTCCGGTAGTATGTATAAATCAAATCTACAGAGTGCGATGGGTAAATTGTCGCTATTTGCCTTGTAAAATTTTGCGAAGTAATAATAACAAAAGAACCGTTCTATTTTTATTTGGCAATAAATACTAAAAATAGTATGAAGTATATAATTTCTTTAAAAAAGAACTAAGGTGTCCGAATCATTATGGCCTGTAGTGTATATATGGGGAACGAAAAAAGCCTTTATAAAAACAGCATAACTTTTGACGTGCTTCATGAAAATTGTTATGCGCTTTTGTGTCTTTTGTCGGAATCGAACCAAGATTAGAAGCGTTGAAGAGAAAGAGGCAAGTAAGATTCATTAATATCTGCACACCTGAACATGCTAACGCTTGCACTTGCCAAAGGATATAAATTAATCGAGTGTTTATTAGATATTGGTAGGGTGGTGTGTTCGCTTTTTTCCCCCACGGCGTTCACACCGCCCTACGCCTTTCTCTTTCGTCTTGACGAGTGCCATCTATGTTCGCTTCTCGATTATCAACCCGACAACAACGAGGAGATTCAGTCGGCAAAAGGCGTGGGCCGAGTAATCAGAAGATTAGAGGAATATCAGTTCAGAGATGATGAAGGCTATCTATCCTCTAAAAGTTTTGCCCCGAAGGTCGGAACTCGATATTCAGACAGACAGTGAAGAAAAAAGATGCCGTGAAAGAAAGAAAGAGAGAACCGAACTTGTTGAGAGAAGAAGGGATAGAGTAAAAACTAACGATAAAGAAAAAAGAAAAGGAAAGAGAGAAAAGACGGGTAACAACAAACTTGTGAAGAAAAATAAATAAAGAAAATTGGGGAAAGAAAAAAGAACGAATAAGTTACAATAAATAAAAGAACGAAATTTTGAAAGAAAATAAAAGAAGAAAGAAAATATAAGTGACATGAAAGATAAGAGTCTGTAAAAGAAAAGAAAAGAAAAGAAAAGAAAAGAAAGAGAATTTTAAAAAGATAGAACATTTGGAAAAGAAAGAATAAATAGATAAGCGATAAGAAAGATAAGCGTGTGTAAAGAAAAAGAAAGAAAGAGAATTTTAAAAAGATGGAAATTAGATCTGGAAAAGAAAGAAAGAAAGAAAGAAAGAAAGAAAGAAAGAAAGAAGAACAAAAAGAAAGAATAGATAAGTGATAAGACAGATAAGAGTGCGTAAAGAAAATGAAAGAAAGAAAGAAAGAAAGAAAGAAAGAAAGAAAGAAAGAAAGAAAATTTAAAAGTAAATAAATAAATAATAAGTGACAAGAAAGATAAAAGTATGAAAAAAAAAGAAATAACATTTGGAAAATAAAAATGAATGAATAAATAAGTGACAAGAAAATAATCGACGAAAGAAAAGAAAGAAAAGAAAGAAAAAAAGAAAGATAATTTGGAAAAGATAAAAAGAATAAATAAGTGACAAAAAAGAAGAGGATGTAAAAGTAAACAAGAAAAGAAAAAATCTAAAACAGAAAGAAAGACCATTTGGAAGAGAAAGAAAGAAAGAAAGAAAGAAAGAAAGAAAGAAAGAAAGAAAGAAAGAAAAAAGTCTTTTTTCATCATTAAGAAGATTGTCCAGTATTCGTTGCCATGTAGGAGGACAGATATCGCGTAACAGTTCGATACTCTTTTCTTTCTTTTAACGAATTTTTCCTGTTTCTCAATACTCTGCTTAGCTTTTGAAATGCATCTTTGGCCATGCGAATATGCCTTTGGATCTCAATGTCGCACTTTCCATCCTCTGTCAAAACAATTCCCAGATATTTAAATTTCTGCTCCTGTTTGATTTTAGTATCCCCGACCTGTAGTTGAAATTTTGGGGTTCTCTTTATGCTGATGACCATATTCGCTCAAAATCTATTTTAATTATTGGTCTGAAAGGGCAGTTTTTTTTAATTAGCTGTTTAGGCATTTCTGAACGAATTGGACGCTATGCATGATATCCATATCAGTATGCCGAGGCTAAATAAGAACATGATTTGAGATTAATTTTCTAGTACTAAACCCTAACTAATATAAACTGTTTGATCTACCATCATCATTCTTGGTCGGTGTTGTGGATTCCGGGTGAGGAACCGCACAAAATAATGAACAACAAAACAGATATTTGAGATAGAAAAATAGGTTATATTAAACGTAAAGATACAAACTGGAACGTAGGTTAGTAATCCAGGAATACTATTAGTAAGAAATATATATATACAAGTCTTTGAAGTGAAGCCGTGCTGGAAATAGTATATCCGTGTAATATTATTCTGTCTGAGTGGAGCTCAGAGCTCCTATGACTACTGACGCGGTATTCTCTGTGTAACTTCGGTATCTCTCGGTAACTTACCGACCAATTACGGTACTCGTACTGTTCTCCAGCGGATCTCTCTGTTCTTCCACGATACTCTCTATGGCAGGAGTATATGTATACTCGAGTCGAGTCCATTATCATAGAAAAAGGGGAGATCCCACAACAGTCGGAAATCTATCGACAATCACACTCTACAGAACGTAGTCAAGCATTGCTCAGACATGCATGCTGTGAGTAGACGTCATGGACTTCCTTCGATGACTGATTCAGACGTGGGTTGCCGGGTGTTTTTGTTGACCAAGTCCACCATAGTTTATGTATATAGAATACAACGCAGTACGTAATTTGTTCAATGAAACAACGTCAAGCTTAACACTCACGAGTCGGAAACTCTACTGAATCGGATTAGATCGCGAATACTCGGGAAAATATGGCCGCCTTTTATACACGTCACACAATATTTTGAGCTTTCTGATTAATTACCCATTTATTGGTGAACTATAAAATGAGTCAGTCTGTTGTTGGTGCACCAGTATATCTAGGTACCACATTAAATGTTTTAAATTATATATTATATTGTATATAAATACATTTTTATTGTCATGGGTTATTTTCCCGTTTTAGGTGTCCCTTGTAAATATGTAGTATTACGGTGTGTGATGGATTGGAAAGTGATGGATGGGTTCTTATGGTGATTGTACAAATTGTAATGATAGTGTTTAGCTAGGTATGGGATAGTTAGTGTAGATCAAACTCTACCCCCCATTCAGCCTTGTACCACAATTTGTATATGATTTATACGAATAAATATTGTATACATAGGTACCTAAAAAATCTCTAACAGTTTTTGTATACGAAACACCATCACAAGGAAATTTGCCAACCAAGGTTCAAGACTTCTTCCCAGCCATAATGGGAATAACCGATTTTCCCGCAGGATGTTGCCAATTCTTACTGCGGTAGACTGGTTGCCAACCAAGGTTATAGAATCCAGTATGTCCTGCGATTTAACCCCCAGCTGGAGGAAGAAGAGATGGATTCATACCTTTGCCAAGGGTATTATCACATAAATGAATATAATGAATTCGATTAGAATTCGAACTTGGCTCCTTGATTCCTAAATCCGAGCCGCTATCCATCAATCTACTGTGCCTTCTATTCGATTTATACGAGGTACCTCGAAATTGTGGTCCTGGATCAGACTAAATGTTTAAACATTTGTCTATATTTTCTGAGGAATTTTAAGTATTTATACTACCGGCCATAATTATTAGGCCACCCGAGTGTTTGAAAAAATTATGTATTTCATACTATTTTTAGTACTTATTGCCAAGCGAATAATTGTAAATGAAAATAGAATGGTCCTTTTGCTAATACTGCACAATAACAAGTGCATCAAATGAATTTATAAATATTTAATAATTACCTTTATTGCAGTTTCATCAATGAAAGAGTGAAGAAAATTTAGAGGGATTCGGACGAGTTCATCTTTGCTTCTATGCCTTGTAAAATTATGCAAAGTAATAATAACAAAAGAACCATTCTATTTTCATTTAGAATTATCTACTTGGCAATAAATACAAAAAAATAGTATGAAATACATAATTTCTTTTAAAAAAAACTGGGGTGGCTTAATAATTATGGCCGATCGTATTTATAAATCAAATCTACGGGGTGCGATGGGTAAATTGTCGCTATTTGCCTTGTAAAATTATGCAAAGTAATAATAACAAAAGAACCATTCTATTTTCATTTAGAATTATCCACTTGGCAATAAATACAAAAAAATAGTATGAAATACATAATTTCTTTTAAAAAAACTGGGGTGGCTTAATAATTATGGCCGATCGTATTTATAAATCAAATCTACGGGGTGCGATGGGTAAATTGTCGCTATTTGCCTTGTAAAATTATGCAAAGTAATAATAACAAAGGAACCATTCTATTTTCATTTAGAATTATCTACTTGGCAATAAATACAAAAAATAGTATGAAATACATAATTTCTTAAAAAAAAAACTGGGGTGGCCTAATAATTATGGCCGGTAGCGTACACTATTTACTTTGGGTAGTTGTCATCACCTTTGGTGTCACATTCTAGACATTTCGGCTGTTGTACGCTTCGGCTTTCTTCAGGTGAATTTCAAACCGAACCCTTTATTTAGTCCATAAAGATAGGGTAGAATGTTCTAATTCTAAGTGACATGCTTTGGAATATATATATATATATATATATATATGCCACACTGTTTAAACATATATTGGACATCTACTATGCTATCGTACTAGATAGTAATGCACTATGTGTGTGACATTAGCGTTTTTAAGGTTTTAGTGGAAAATTTCATGATGTCATATCTAACCTCAGATCTCTGGTTAGGACACAGAAAGAAATGCGTATACAACAGAAATCAACGAACACAATAAAAATAAATAAATAAATATATAATAATAATAATAATAATAATAATAACTACTCTAATAATATTGATGTTTTGTTTCGTTGAGCCGTCTTTCTCCTTGAATTCCAATCGCGTCTATGTCAGATGTTGCTTGGCAGCCCATTTAGGAGAAGGAAAACTCCGAACAACAACCCGCAACTCAAGGTGTTAATCGTGCCGAGGAGTGAATGGCTACTGCGTTATGAGGTCACAAACGATTCCCTACAGGCTTCGGGACCCTGTTTGTAAAAGACCGTTACCCAACGTGCCGGGCAACTTTGGGTGGACTTTTGGACCCGTGCGTCACTCGTGGGAAAAACATGAAAAACACAAATAGAAATAAAAAGTCCAGTATGGCTCTTCCAGTGGATAAACAGGGAGCCCGTCCTTCAGGAGGGAACCTACCTGAGGTCGAAAAATCTGCTATAGGAACAAACTCCTACACAAATAATGTATCTTCAGGTCCCCACAACCAGGATAATCCTAATGATGGTCCTGAAAATTCACCAGCTAGATCTACAACCGTATATTTAAAGAAAGAAAAAATAAAATGGTCTCGTGAGGAGTACAAAGTCGTTATGACTGCATTTCATGAAGCGTTACTCAAACCTCAAAAAAACATGACTCGCCAAACATATGACATTTGGCGTGAAAAAGTTGGTCAAGCAAATAGAAAGTATATTGACGAAAATAAATTGGCCAAGGTACGTAGGTACATTATTCGTAATAACCGACTGTCAGAGGCTGAGATTCACGAAATTAAAAGAATTGTAACAAGAAGAGTCGAATCAACAAAATATGAAAAGGAACCGGAACCAGAAATAAAAAGTAATAACATCAAACAAATCACAGGTCATAATGTAGAAACCGTGAAACACGCAAATCACTGCGAAGATAATGACGTAAGTCTAAAAGTGCTGGAAAGGTGCGATCTGAGTCTGAGTCAGTTAAAAGACAAAAATAAAATGAGTTCAGAACACATCGAAGATAATTATTTGACGGAAAATAAGAACAATATACAGGAAGCCAAGATAGAAATAAAAAACCACCTAAGTCAAATACAAAGTATTACAATGGAGGAACGTGAACAGCTCCCAAAATTCCAACCAACAAAACAAAACCTCCGAACTATTAAATTGTACAATGCAGCACTGAAATCAATACTGGATGAAGACCCGAATACAAATCTTAACGAAGTAATATATGCATCAGCAACAGCAGCAACAAGAAAATTAAACATCAAAATAAAAACAAGGCAGTCACGCAGACGTGAAGATCCACCTTGGAAAAGAAAAATCGAAAAAGAAATCGAACAACTAAGAAGTGAACTGTCAGTACTGGATGAACTGAGTAGAGGAATAAATGTAAGAACTAGGAAAAGAAGAAGAGCCGAAAAAAATATAACATCAGGAATGAAAATGACGTCTTATCAAATAAAGAAAAAATAAAGCAAAAAATCCAACTGAAGGCTCAAAGAGTAAGACGCTATGAAAAAAGAGCAAGATTTTACAGACAAAACAAGATCTTTCAGACTGATACAAAGAGATTTTACAGGGAAATAGGTAAAAAAAGAATTGAAGTGACAGTACCCCCCAGAATGGAAGAAGTCACACAGTTCTGGGAAAAGATATGGGCTTGCCCTAAAGAACCTAGCAAGGAAGTACATTGGATTACGCAGGAGATAGAACGAATGAAAAATAAACCCGAACAGACATGGTCTGGAATTACAGAAGATGATGTTAAATTTGCACAAAAAAAAGCACACAAGTGGAAAACTCCAGGTATAGATTAAAATTCCTAACTTTTGGCTATATTATTTAAAAGCAGCACATAAAAAATAGCCAAAGAACTCCAAGAAATGGTTGACGATCCCACTAAAATTCCTGCATGGATGACAAAAGGAATTACATTTCTTCTACCCAAGAATGGTGACACAAACAACCCGAAAAACTACAGACCAATTACATGTCTTCCGACAACATATAAACTACTAACATCTATTTTAACAAAACAAACATATTTATTCTTAGAAAGAAATGACATGATACCGCTTGAACAAAAAGGGTGCAAACGTGGCTGTTATGGTTGTAAAGACCAATTGCTAATTAACAAAATGATCCTGGAAAACTGCTACAGTACAAAGAAAAATCTTAGTACTGCCTGGATGGACTACCGAAAAGCATTCGATAGTGTGCCACATTCCTGGATTTTAAAGACTTTAAATATATACAAGATATCGCCCGTCATCATCAATTTCATCAAACAGTGCATGTCTATTTGGAAAACAACCCTTTACCTCAATCATATAAATGAAACCTATAAGTCTGATGAAATAAACATCAAAAGAGGTATATTTCAAGGTGATTCTTTATCTCCCTTACTATTCTGCATATCATTAATAGCACTAACCAGTCAACTTAATAAGACAGAATGTCGTTATAAAATAGGCCAAAAGAAAATAAGCCATCTATTTTACATGGATGACTTAAAGTTATATGCTAAGAATGATAATGAGCTGGAAGGTCTTCTGCAAACTGTAAAATGCTTCAGCGAAAACATTGGAATGACATTCAATTTGAATAAATGTGCTAAAGCTACAGTTTTACGTGGATCAATACAAGAAACATCCTCAATTAGCCTAGACCCTGCTGTAACAATAAAAGAATTGAAACCAGAAGAAGCTTATAACTACCTAGGTGTAAATGAGAGCGAGAACATTCACCATAAAAAAATGAAAGAAATAGTGCGTAAAGAGTACTATAGAAGGCTACGAATGATATTAAAAACTGAATTGAAATCTCGGAACAGAGTTATGGCCATTAATAGCCTTGCAATCCCAGTTGTCCAATATAGTTTCAACATATTAAACTGGACTCTGAACGACATCAGACGAATGGATTCTAAAACAAGAAAGCTTCTTTCTAAGCATAAGATGCATCATCCAAATGCTGATGTAGACCGTCTATAGATACCCCGTAAAGAAGGTGGAAGGGGTCTTATTCAGCTGGAATTGTCATACAAGACAACAACTATTGGCTTACTAACATACATAGAAACAACAAAGGATTTGATGATACAATTAGTAAGGCAACATGAAGAAAGAAAGAAAAAATATTCAATAATAAAAGAAGGCAGTAAACATAAACAAGATTTACAGCTAGTAGATTCTGTAGAAAAGCAAAACAGAAGCCAAGAACCAACTATTGCGGCAAAAAATATGAAAATGAAAGCCAAAGATAAAGCTCTTGAAAAGATGAAACAGCGCTGGCAAGACAAACCTCTGCATGGCCAATATCCAGTACGTGCCAATAAATCCAATGTTGACAAAGTTAATACTCATCGATGGTTACGTGCATCTGGATTAAAGTCTGAAACTGAAGGATTTATATTTGCAGCACAAGACCAAAGTCTTTTCAAGAGAAACTTTCAGGCAAATATTATGCATAATAATATGGATCCAAAATGCAGGTTTTGTGATAAACACCAAGAAACAATAGACCACCTAATCTCAGGCTGTTCTGTGCTTGCCCCAAACGAATATAAAAATCGCCACGATAGAGTTGGGCAATATTTACATTGGACAATGTGCAAACATTATGGAAAAGCTGTAAACAAACACTGGTATGAACATCATCCAGCACCGGTTACAGAAATAGAAGATGTAACCATTCTATGGGATTACACCATCTACACAGACAGAAAAATTGAAGCAAACAGGCCAGACATTATTGTTAAAAACCAGAAGGAGAAAACTTGTCTATTAATTGATATGGCTTGTCCAGCGGATTGTAACATAGCAATCAAGGAATTTGAAAAACTGTCAAAATATAAAGACCTGGAAATTGAAATAGAAAAAATGTGGAAATTGAAAACAAGAGTTGTGCCAGTGATAGTAGGTGCACTTGGAATGATAAAAAATGGAACAAAACAACACATTGAAAGAATCCCTGGAAACCCCAGCTTAAGAGACGTACAAAAAATTGTCTTATTAAGTACAGCCCACACACTAAGGAAAACTTTATCTATGTAATGCTGAGGATGATAGGGAAGATAGAAAAACATGAAATGGAGCCATAACAACACGCCACTACCTGCCTTAGGTCTCCCCGCAGATTTGGTTGGTAGTGAGACCAAAGCAGAAATCGAAATATGATGAAAAATGACATGATAATAATAATAAACCAGAATAAAATAAAATAAACTGAATAAAATAAACCAGAACAGACATGGGCTGGAATTACAGAAGAGGATGTTAAATTTGCACTAAAAAAAAGCACACAATTGGAAATTCCCAGGTATAGATAAAATTCCTAACTTTTGGCTATATTATTTAAATACAGCACATAAAAAACTAGCCAAAGAACTTCAAGAAATGGTTGACGATCCCACTAAAATTACTGCATGGATGATCAAAGGAATTACATTTCTTCTATCCAAGAATGATGACACAAACAACCCGAAAAAATACAGACCAATTACATGCCTTCCGACAACATATAAACTATTAACATATATTTTAACAAAACAGACCTATTTATTCTTAGAAAGAAATGACATGATACCACTTGAACAAAAGGGTGCAAACGTGGCTGTTATGGATCTAAAGACTAATTGCTTATTAAAAAAATGATCCTGGAAAACTGCTACAGTACAAAGAAAAATCTTAGTACTGCCTGGATAGATTATCGTAAGGCATTCGATAGTGTGCCACATTCCTGGATTTTAAAAACTTTAAATATATACAAGATATCACCCGTGATCATCAATTTCATCAAACAGTGCATGTCTATATGGAAAACAACCCTTTACCTCAATCATATAAATGAAACCTATAAGTCTGATGAAATAAACATCAAAAGAGGTATATTTCAAGGTGATTCTTTGTCTCCATTACTATTCTGCATATCATTAATAGCACTAACTAGTCAACTTAATAAGACAGAATGTCGTTATAAAATAGGCCAAAAGAAAATAAGCCATCTATTTTACATGGATGATTTAAAGTTATATACTAAGAATGATAATGAGCTGGAAGGTTTTCTGCAAACTGTAAAATGCTTCAGCGAAAACATTGGAATGACATTCAATTTGAATAAATGTGCTAAAGCTACAGTTTTACGTGGATCAATACAAGAAACATCCTCAATTAGCTTAGGCCCTGCTGTAACAATAAAAGAATTGAAACCAGAAGAAGCTCATAAATACCTAGGTGTAAATGAGAGTGAAAACATTCACCATAAAAAAATGAAAGAAATAGTGCGTAAAGAGTACTATAGAAGGCTACGAATGATATTAAAAACTGAATTGAAATCTCGGAACAGAGTTATGGCCATTAATAGCCTTGCAATCCCAGTTGTCCAATATAGTTTCAACATATTAAACTGGACTCTGAACGACATCAGACGAATGGATTCTAAAACAAGAAAGCTTCTTTCTAAGCATAAGATGCATCATCCAAATGCTGATGTAGACCGTCTATACATACCCCGTAAAGAAGGTGGAAGGTGTCTTATTCAGCTGGAATTGTCATACAAGACAACAACTATTGGCTTACTAACATACATAGAAACAACAAAGGATTTGATGATACAATTAGTAAGGCAACATGAAGAAAGAAAGAAAAAATATTCAATAATAAAAGAAGGCAGTAAATTCAAACAAGATTTACAGTTAGTAGATTCTGTAGAAAAGCAGAACGGAAGCCAAGAGCCGACTATTGCGGTAAAGAATATGAAAATGAAAGCCAAAGATAAAGCTCTTGAACAGATGAAACAGCGCTGGCAAGAGAAGCCTCTGCATGGCAAATATCCAGAACGTGCCAATAAATCCAATGTTGACAAAGTTAATACTCATAGATGGTTACGTGCATCTGGATAAAGTCTGAAACACAAGACCAAAGTATTTTCACTAGAAACTTTCAGGCAAATATTATGCATAATAATATGAATCCAAAATGCAGGTTTTGTGATAAACAACAAGAAACAATAGACCACCTAATCTCAGGCTGTTCTGTGCTTGCCCCAAATGAATATAAAAATCGCCACGATAGAGTTGGGCAATATTTACATTGGGCAATGTGCAAACATTATGGAAAAGCTGTAAACAAACACTGGTATGAACATCACCCAGCACCGGTTACAGAAATAGAAGATGTAACCATTCTATGGGATAACACCATCTACACAGACAGAAAAATTGAAGCAAACAGGCCAGAAATTATTGTTAAAAACCAGAAGGAGAAAACTTGTCTATTAATTGATATGGCTTGTCCAGCGGATTGTAACATAGCAACCAAGGAATTTGAAAAACTGTCAAAATATAAAGACCTGGAAATTGAAATAGAAAAAATGTGGAAATTGAAAACAAGAGTTGTGCCAGTGATAGTAGGTGCACTTGGAATGATAAAAAATGGAACAAAACAACACATTGAAAGAATCCCTGGAAACGTCAGCTTAAGAGATATACAAGAAATTGTCTTATTAAGTACAGCCCACACACCAAAGAAAACTTTATCTATGTCACGCTAGGGATGATAGAGAAGATAGAAAAACATGAAATAGGGCCATAACAACACGCCACGACCTGCCTTAGGTCTCCCCGCAGACTTGGTTGGTAGTGAGACCAAAGCAGAAATCGAAATATGATGAAAAATGACATAATAATAATAATACTAATAATAACTGTGACCTAATACAGGAAAAAACTATCTAATCTCAGGATGTTTTGCATCAGGTTGGTGCAAAAGTTTTTGCCGATTTAAAATTTCATCTTGAAAATGAAAAACTGTAGGTTTTTGAAAATCTTTATTCATAACAATAATGAACGTTGCTCTCTATAACTTGATTCCATCTGTCAGCGAGCCTATAAATGTCGCGCTTGTAAAATTCTTTTGGTTTTGATGTGAAATATGAATCTAACTCATGTTCAGTCTCCTCTCGTGATGTTAACCTAAGGCCATCTAAATCATTTTGTAATCCTCGAAATAAGTGATAATCTGACGGAGCTAGGTCAGGAGAATATGCAGGATGGGGCAAGATTTCCCAACCAAATTCTCCTAGGAGATCTTTAGTCAGTAGTGCTGTGTGAAAAAAAGAAATGGTGTCTGAAGGTGTCCTGAAATCAAAGATTCACAACAAGAAACCCGTTGCAATTGCATTGGAACCTCTGTGAAACTCAAAGAGTAGAGCACGCCTAATGTGTTCTTTAGATGGAAAGAACAAGGGTGAGAATACCGCAGTAAAATATGAATGATGCTTTAATAATCTGAAAGAAAAAGTTATAAATTAATCATGGTGATATATTTACATATTTATTGGGTTCTATAGCCTTGGCTGGCAACCAGTCTACCACAGAAAGCAATAGCAATGACAACCTACTGCGGGATAATCTTCTGCCTAGTCAGTCATGTCTCGAAAGAGACATGATCGCCCAAGCGTGTTTCACGTATGGTACTTAACTGAATGATATATTTAAGTAATAACAATATGCATAAAATAAATTACTAGAATTTAAAATGCTCCTTTTACAAACAACTTTTGAACCGACCTGATACTTGCATCAGATGAAAATAAAAATCGTCACGTTGAGTGGGGCAATATTTACACTGGACAATGTGTAAACACTTTGGAAAAGATGTAAACAAACAGTGATATGAACATCAATCAACACCGGTTACAAAAATAGAAGATGTCACCATTCTATGGGATTACACCATCTACACTGACAAGAAAATTAAAGCAAATAGGACAGGCATTATTGTCAAAAACCAAAAAGAAAAAACTTGTCTATTAATTGATATGGCTTGTCCAGCGGATTGTAACATAGCAACCAAGGAATTTGAAAAACTGTCAAAATATAAAGACCTGGAAATTGAAATAAAAAAATATGGAAACTGAAAACAACAATACAACCAGTGATAGTAGGTGAATATGGAATGATAAAAAAAATGGAAGAAAAGAAAAAAATCCTGGAAACTCCAGCTTAAGAGATATACAAAAAACTGTCATGTTAAGTACAGCCTGAACACTAAGGATAACTTTGTCTATACAACGCTAGGGATGTTATAGGAGATAGAAAAATGAAATGTAGCCATAATAACAAACGACAACCTGCCTTAGGTTTTTCCGCAGATTACGTAGGTAGTGCAACCATAGCAGAAATTGAATTATGATGAAAAATGACAAAATATTAATGATAACTGACAAATGCCAGGAAACACTAGACCATCTAATCTGAGAATGTTCTGTACTTGCCCCAAATGAATATAAAAATCGTCACGATAGAAATGGGCAATATTTATCCAGGACAATGTGCAAACACTTTGGAAAATATGTAATAAAACGCTGGTATGAACATCACCCAGCACCGGTTACAGAAATAAAAGATGTCACCATTCTAGAGGATTACACCATCTACACTGACAGGAAAATTGAAGCAAACAGGCCGAACATGATTATCAAAAACCAAAAAGAAAAAGAAATTGGCATATTAATTGATATGGCTTGTCCAGCGGATTTTAAAAAAGGAATTTAATAAACAATCAAAATATAAAGACCTGGAAATTGAAATAGAAAAATATGTGGAAATTGAAAACAAGAATAAAACCAGTGATAGTAGGTGCACTTGGAATGATGAAAAATGGAAAAAAAAAAAAAAACACACATTGAAAGAATCCCTGGAAACCCTAGCTTAAGAGATATACAAAAATATTTTCTTAAGTATAGCCCAAACACTAAGAACTTTGTCTATGTAACGCTAGGGATGTTATGGGAGATAGAAAAAAATGAAATGTAGCCATGACAACACACCACGACCTGTCTTAGGTCTTTCTGCAGATTTGGTAGGTAGTGCGACCATAGCAGAAATAGAAATATGATGAAAAATGAGATAATAATGATAATAATAACAATAATAACAACATGAAAATAAGAAAGAAAAGAAAAAGAAAGAAAGAAAGCAGAAAAATAAGATCCATTTTTATTTTAAAGTTTATCAGTCCTTTGTAGTTTATTTAAAGCCAGAAAACATTTTTAGAATTTGTTTAGCAAATGATAATGATTTAGTGATCAGTCAGTTAAGTGCCATACGTGAAACACCCTTGGGCGATCATGTCTCGAAAGAGACATGACTTACTGGGCAGAAAAGTATCCCTCAGTAGGTTGCCATTGCTTTCTGTGGTAGACTGGTTGCCAGCCAAGGCTACAGAACCCAATCTGTCCTCTTATTTAACCCATAGCTGTAGGCAGAAGAGGTGGATTATCGTATTATATTAATAAGTAGTAATTAATGGGGGATCATTTTACTAATTCATGACAATAGCAAACAGATCCCCCACTTTATGCCCAGTAGAAACTTTGATTATGCTTCCAACTATTATTTTCAGTCAGTTAAGTGCCATACGTGATACACGCTTGGCGATCATGACTCGAAAGAGACATGACTGACTGAGTAGAAGATTAACCCGCAGATGGTTGTTATTGCTTTCTGCGATAGACTGGCTGCCAAGGCTATAAAACCCAATCTATCCTGTTATTTAACCCCTAACTGGAGAGAAGAGACCGATTAAAACCTTTCGTAAGGGTATTTGCGCGTAAGTGAATGCAATGAATTCAACTGGAATTCGAAATCGGCTCCCCGATTTCTCGTTCCTAGCCGATATCCACTGCACCACAATGCACATCCCCACTTAGTGAGACAAGGCCGATTAATTAGCCCTTACAGAATACTGCGACTTACTGACGAAGTGTCGCTACCGTTTTCTTTCGAGTGTCCACAGAACCTAGAATATTGCTTTTGGTTATTGTCAATCTGACCCTTGACTATTTTTTAAATGTATTGTTGCATTTATGCTGGAGATTTATATCCGTTAAAAATATAGTAATTAAAGGACCAACTAAATAACAAATTTATATTCAGTGATTCGTTGATTGAGTTTTCAACCAATTGCAGGTTATTTAAAGCCAGAAAATATTTTTAGATTGAAAGAATTTAAAACCTATTTTTGAGATAATAATGATTTAGCTATACAAGTCTGATATATCCCGCGAGGGGATCATGAGCGAAAAGAACAGTGCAAGAACAATGCTTAACACTGAAATAGATTAATGGGGATAATAACAAGTATAACAGTCAGGTAGACAATGTCTCTGCCTAGGACTTAGGCGTCCGTCTAGTGAAGAATGCTTCCGCCTAGTGACGTATGCTTCCGTCAAGTGACGTATGCTTCCGTCAAGTGACGTATGCTCTCGTCTAGTGACTATGACGTTATTTAACAACCTACCCACGTAAGGTTAGATGTGACACAAGGTCATTTTATAGTGGGTATTCCTGGCCATATAGCCGAGCCAAAAATGTCTGTCTATTTTGACCGAGTCGTGATTCTACCCTTCGGCGGAACCACGATTGGGTTAGTGCTCTCTGCTTCCGAGCAGAGAGCGCTCTCTACACGAAGGTAGAGAGCTGACAGTGTCATAGAGTCGTCAGTCTAGTGACGATGACGGTATTTACCAACCTTCCCACGTAAGGTTAGATGTGACACAAGGTCTTTTTATTGTGGGTCTTCCCAGCCATATAGCCAGGCCCAAAAATGTCTGTCTATTTTTCCACAGTCGTGATTCTACCCTTCGGCGTAACCACGACTGGGTTAGTGCTCTCTGCTCGAAGGCAGAAAGCTGACAGTGTCATAGAGCCCTCTAATGACGATGACATTATTTAGCTGTCCCTCCCAGTAAAGGCAACATGTGACACATGGTCAGTTATGACTGGGATTTCCGGGCTATATGGCCCAGCCAAAGAATGTCTGTCTGTTATTCCCCAGTCGTGCTTCTACCCTTCGGCGGAACCACGACTGTGTTATTGCTCTCTGAACAAATATGCAACTATATTTAGTTGTCCCTCCCAGTAAGGGCAACATGTGACACATGGTCAGTTATGACTGGGATTTCCGGGCTATATGGCCCGGCCCAAAAATATCTGTCTGTTATTCCCCAATCGTGCCTCCACCCCTCAGCGGTACCACGACCAAGTCACTGCTCTCCGCTCGGAAGCAGAGAGCGCCCCCCGCCCGAAGGCAGAGGGCCGACAGTGCCATAAAGCCGTCAGTAGAGTGAGGATCACATTATTTAGCTGTCCCTCCCAGTAAGGGCAACATATGACACATGGTCAGTTTATATCTGGGCTTTCCGGGCAATATGGCCCGGCCAAAAAATGTCTGTCTATTTTTCCCCAGTCGTGCTTCTACCCTTCAGCGGAACCACGACTGGGTTATTGCTCTCCGATCGGAAGCAGAAAGCACCCTCCACCAGAAGGCAGAGAGCTGACAGTGTCATTGAGTCCTCAGCCTAATGAAGATGACATTATTTAGCTGTCCCTCCCAGTAAGGACAACATATGACACATGGTCAGCTTATATCTGGGCTTTCCGAGCTATATGGCTCAGCCAAAAAATGTCTGTCTATTAATCCCCAGTCGTGCTTCTACCCTTCGGCGGAACCATGACTGAGTTATTGCTCTCTGCTCGGAAGCAGAGAGCGCCCTCCACCTGAAGGCAGAGAGCTGACAGTGTCATAGAGTCGCCAGTCGAGTGCGGATGACATTATTTAGCTGTCCCTCCCAGTAAGGGCAACATATGACACATGGTCAGTTTATATCTGGGCTTTCCGGGCTATATGGCCCGGCCAAAAAATGTCTGTCTGTTATTCCCCAGTCGTGCTTCTAATCTTCGGCGGAACCACGACCGGGTCACTGCTCTCCGCTCGGAAGCAGTTAGCGCCCCCCGCCCGAAGGCAGAGGGCCGACAGTGCCATAGAGCCGCCAGTCGAATGAGGATGACATTATTTAGCTGTCCCTCCCAGTAAGGGCAACATATGACACATGGTCAGTTTATATCTGGGCTTTCCGGGCTATATGGCCCGGCCAAAAAATGTCTGTCTATTATTCCCCAGTCGTGCTTCTAATCTTCGGCGGAAACACGACTGGGTTATTGCTCTCTGCTCGGAAGCAGAGAGCGCCCTCCGCCCGAAGGCAGAGAGCGCCCTCCGCCCGAAGGCAGAGAGCTGACAGTGTCATAGAGTCGTCAGTCGAGTGAGGATGACTCTCGTTCGCTCTAGTCACAGTCTTTTATAGAGCGGACCATATCCATTCCGGGGTAGGACAGGATATTCCTCTACAACAATATCTTACCATAGAGAGAGAAGAGGTTGATTCATACTTTTCCCAAGGGTAGCACAAGTAAGTCAATTAAACTGACTTGAATTAGAACTCTGTTCTCCGAACCAATAATTCCCCTCCATTATACATTACACCACCCACACTTTCAAGTTTACACCGCCTGGTATTGCTAAACGGTTATCTTTTTACGTATTGACCAGGCTCGACGTTGCTTAACTTAAGTGATCGTACAGGATCCGGAGTTTCAACGTGATGTTGTCGTAAGTGGGGATTCCGAGCCCTTAAGATCAGTCAAAAATATCCCGTTAATCCTGTTTAAGGCCGGGTAAAGCCTTAAACAGGGTTAATTCACCCCAGACGAGACTCCACCTTCATCCGGAGCCTCGTCTGGGTTCTTTTCCGAAAGCAGAGAGTCGACCAAAATAAATACATAAGTATTAGAGACATTTCATAAGAAATCATTCATATATATATATATATATATATATATATATATATAAAAGGCAATTTGTGAGTCTTTGTGTGACTGTGAGCTATGCACGCCTACATTTTTTAAGCTACGCCCTTCAAACTTTCCAGGGACACATATCTACAGGGAAGCCAGGTCGACACATACTTTTTAAGTTGAAGTTCAACAATTTTCCCTTTCACACTTTTTGGCCAATGGTGCATATTATTTATATTTGCTCCGTAAAACATCTAAGATCTAAGATGGTTGCTAGATTTCGTCACAGAAATCAAATCGCACGTGTCAAACGCGAATAAAAAAAAAATGAGCCTTTATATTTAATTTTTATTCCGACGTTTTAAAAATTCATTTGGTCAACAAAAATATGCATATTTTTCCTCGTAATTTTGAAACAAAAGAAATATTTAAAAAAAAATTCTGAACTGAGAGCGTAATAATTTTTATATTTCTAATTTCAGTAAAACAAAATAAATAATTTTGATTTTTATGTTAAATTCATTTAGTCAACAAAAAATGTAAATATTTTCTACCGTAATTTTGAAACAAAAACAAACGCAATGTTGTTTACAATGTCACACAAAACATCAAATCACGTTTAAGCAAAGCAAAAGAAAATAGATTTTGAAAATAGAATTTTTTAACAATCTTTAAACAACAATTTTTATATAATTATTTTTTTATATAACCGTGTCCTACTACTAAAATGTTTTCAGTTGCATGGGCAACTCCGGGCTATGATGCTAGTCTTAAATAAACCAACAATATTTCATGGTAATTTTCTAACATAAACTTGTGAAATAGTTGAAGAATTTAACACATATAAAATACAATGATGTAATGAATACCTTTCTAACGAATATTTGCGTATAAGGGAATATAACGAACTGGAATTGAAACTCGGCTCTTCTATAAACAATTCCAAATCCATATCCATTGCACCAACCTCACATCCAAGCTTAACTTCGGTGATCCTACGGCAAGGAATTAGTCGAATGTGGTGGGGATGAAGACTTCCAGGTAATTGAACAGACTTATTTTTTTTTAAAGAATTTCTTAAGTTTCGAAATTAACGGCAATATGAATGTACAACAAGTCTAGGTGAGTATATTAGGCGTAAAAATAAAACTGTACCAATTTCTGGCGGGTTCCCAGCTAAACGTGAAAACAGACGCTGCTCTAAAGTCTTCCAACTGGCCAATTACAGACTCATTTCATCTAATCCTAGATTTAATAAAACTCTATTACCCTCGAATCCCCCGACCAAACATAGAATTGCTTATAATGATTGAGGGCCTGGGTAGTGCTTTGTTACCAGCGATATCTTATTAACATGTGTTTTTTTTAATGCCAACATTTATAAGTGTCGGTACAG
Source organism: Ascarosepion bandense (assembly GCA_037127315.1). NCBI lineage: Eukaryota > Metazoa > Mollusca > Cephalopoda > Sepiida > Sepiidae > Ascarosepion > Ascarosepion bandense. The sequence continues at coordinate 1,225,607 of JBBBDQ010002060.1, read as the reverse complement.
TATGTAGCCTACCCATTTTATTCGGGTACAGAATGTGGCCTACCTCTTTGATTCTGGTACAGTATGTAGCCTACCTCTTTGATTCGGATACAGTATGTAGCCTACCCGTTTGAATCGGGTATAGTATGTCACCTACTTCTTTGATTCGGGTGTAGTATGTGGCCTACCTCTTTGATTCGAGTATAGTATGTAACCTACTGCTTTCATTCGGGTACAGTATGTAGCCTAGTCCTTTCATTCGGATATAGTATGTAGACTACCTTTTTGATTCGGGTACAGTATGTAGCCTACTCATTTGATTCGGGTATAGTATGTGACCTATCTCTTTGATTCAGGTACAGTATGTAGCCTAGCCCTTTGATTCGAGTATAGTATGTGGCCTAACTCTTTGATTCGGTTATAGCAAGTGGCCTACCTCATTGATTCGGGTCTAGTATGTAGCCTACCTCTTTCATTCGGGTACAGTATGTCGCTTACCTCTTTGATTTTGGTATAGTATGTGGCCTACCTGGTTTGAATGTATCTTACCTCAGTAAGAATGTATTTATAGATATAAGTGTTAAGTTATTTATAGAAAGTTTTTATTTTCCCCAACAATAACCTTGCCCTAACCTTATCCCTAATCCTAACCCTAACCTTAACACTTAGCAGACTAGTATAATACTTTCCTATAATATGATTTTTAAGGTAGGCCACATATCAGTGACAGAATTTCGTCTGCCACATTCAAAAGGTAGACCATATACTAGACCAGTGACAGAATTTCGTAGGCCACATTCAAAAGGTAGACCCCATACTATACAGTGACAGAATTTCGTAGTCCACATTCAAAAGGTACGCCACATACGATACCAGTGACAGAATTTCGAAGGCCACATTCAAAAGGTACGCCACATACGATACCAGTGACAGAATTTCGTAGGCTCATTCAACAGGTAGACCACATACTATACCAGTGACAGAATGTCGTAGTCCACATTCAAAAGGTAGACCACATACGATTACCAGTGACAGAATTTCGTAGGCCACATTCAAAAGGTACGCCACATACGATACCAGTGACAGAATCTCGTAGTCCACATTCAAAAGGTACGCCACATAAGATACAAGTGACAGAATTTCGTAGGCCACATTCAAAAGGTAGGACACATACAAGTGACAGAATTTCGTAGTCCACATTCAAAAGGTAGGACACATACGATACCAATGACAGAATTTCGTAGGTCACATTCAAAATGTAGGCCACATATTATACATGTGACAGAATTTCGTTGGCCACATTCAAGAGGTAGGCCACATACGATACCAATGACAGAATTTCGTAGGCCACATTCAAAATGTAGACACCATGCTATAACAGTGACAGAATTTCGTAGGCCACATTCAAAATGTAGACCCCATACTATACCAATGACAGAATTTCAAAAGGTAGGCCACATACGATACCAGTGACAAAATTTCCTAGGCCACATTAAAAAGTTAGACCACATACTATACCAGTGACAGAATTTCGTTGTCCACATTCAAAAGATAGACCACATACTATACCAGTGACAGAATTTCGTAGGCCTCATTCAACAGGTAGACCACATACTATACCAGTGACAGAATGTCGTAGGCCACATTCAAAAGGTAGACCACATACTATACCAGTGACAGAATTTCGTAGGCCACATTCAAAAGGTAGACCATATACTATACCAGTGACAGAATTTCGTAGGCCACATTCAAAAGGTAGACCACATATTATACCAGTGACAGAATTTCGTAGGCCAAATTCAAAAGGTAAACCACATACTATACCAATGACAGAATTTCGTAGGCAACATTCAAAAGGTAGACCACATACTATACCAGTGACAGAATTTCATAGCCCACATTCAAAGGTAGACCACATACTCTACCAGTGACAGAATTTCATAGTCCACATTCAAAATGTAGACCACATACTATACCAGTGACATAATTTCGTTGGCTACATTCAAAAGGTAGACCTCATACGATACCAGTGATAGAATTTAGTACACCACATTCAAAAGGTAGACCACATACGATACCAGTGACAGAGTTTCGTTTGGTTGGCTACATTCAAAAGGTAGACCACATATTATACCAGTGACAGAATTTCGTAGCCCACATTCTAAAAGTAGACCACATACTATACCTGTGACAGAATTTCGTTTGTCACTTTCAATAGGTAGACCACATATTATGCTAATCGCAGAATTTTGTAGATTACATTCAAATGGTAGGCTGCATACTATACCAGTGACAGAAATACGTAGGCCATATTTAAAAGGTAGTCCACATACTATAACAGTGACTAAATTTCGTAGATCACATTAAAAAATTATATACCAGTGACAGAATTTCGTAGGCCACATTCAAAATGTAGACATCATACTATAACAGTGACAGAATTTCGTAGGCCACATTCAAAATGTAGACCCCATACGATACCAATGACAGAATTTCGTAGAACACATTCAAAAGGTAGGCCACATACGTTACCAGTGACAAAGTTCCGTAGGCCACATTAAAAAGTTAGACCACATAATATACCAGTGACAGAATTCCTTAGGCCACATTCAAAAGGGAGACCACATACTATACCAGTGACAGAATTTCGTAGGCAACATTCAAAAGGTAGACCACATACCATACCAGTGACAGAATTTCTAGTCCACATTCAAATGGTAGACTACATACTATACCAGCGACAGAATTTTGTAGGCTACATTCAAAAGGTAGACCACATACTATACCAGTGACAGAATTTCGTAAGCCACATTCAAAAGGTAGACCACATACGATACCAGTGACAGAATTTCGTAGGCTACATTCAAAAGGTAGACCATATACTATACCAGTGACAGAATTTCGTTGGCCACATTCAAAAGGTAGACCACATACGATACCAGTGACAGGATTTCGTAGGCCAAATTCAAAAGGTAAACCACATACTATACCAATGACAGAATTTCGTAGCCAACATTCAAAAGGTAGACCACATACTATACCAGTGACATAATTTCGTAGCCCATATTCAAAGGTAGACCACATACTCTACCAGTGACAGAATTTCATAGTCCACATTCAAAATGTAGACCACATACTATACCAGTGACATAATTTCGTTGGCTACATTCAAAAGGTAGACCTCATACGATACCAGTGATAGAATTTAGTACACCACATTCAAAAGGTAGACCACATATTATACCAGTGACAGAATTTCGTAGCCCACATTCTAAAAGTAGACCACATACGATACCTGTGACAGAATTTCGTTTGTCACTTTCAATAGGTAGACCACATATTATGCTAATCGCAGAATTTTGTAGATTACATTCAAATGGTAGGCTGCATACTATACCAGTGACAGAAATTCGTAGGCCATATTTAAAAGGTAGTCCACATACTATAACAGTGACTAAATTTTGTAGATTACAGAAATTCGTAGTCCATATTCAAAAGACAAGCCATATACTATGCCAGTGTCAGAATTTCGCTGGCAACATTCAAAAGTTAGGCCACAAACTTTACCAGTGTCAGATTTTCGTAGGCCACATTAAAAAATAGGCCGCATACTATACCAGTGATAGTAATTCCTAAGGCATATTTAAAAGGTAGGCCACATACTATACCAGTGACAGAATTTCGCTGTCCACTTTCAAAAGTTAGGCCACAAATTATATCAGTGAGAGAATTTCGTAGATCACATTCAAAAGTAGGCCACATACTATACCGGCACTCATTTGTATAGGTTACAAATTAATATTAGCACAACAGATTATTAAACGAAGATAAATTCTCACGGATAGACATTATTTAGAGTTTTTTTTCGGTCGAAATCTCTGAATTTGTTTTGCCCACGATAAGTCTCGAAAAAACACAACATAAAAATCATTATTTTTTAACCATTATGTTGAATGTGTTAAAATTCTTCAACAAAATCTCAAAATGATGTTAAAATTTCCTGCTAATCTTTGTTGATTACTTAAGATGGAATTATTTATTATGATATGTCTCTAAATTTTATTTAGTTGCATTAAATTTATTTTTAATTTTTCTGGTTGAATTGTTCACCTATACTCTACATGATCCATTATTGTACATAACTTGACTGTAGTTCCTTCTACATCACATCTTTTCCTTTCTATCTACCTTTACAACTGCCATCACACCTGTATTCCCATCCTTCTCTTGCTCCCTTCTCTGATACACTTGAAACTGCTTCGTCTTTTTCTTCACTCTCCTCCTATCTAATCTTTTTTTCTCTTATGTAGCCATCAGTGGCGTTACTGCCTTGCATGGGGTGAAATGATTAAAAAAAAGGATAAAATTTAAATTTTATATGTATTTACAAAATATATCTATTTACAAAAATAGAACAAAACGTAGAGTTTGTAAATCCCGACAACGATAACTTCAACACCGTGGGAATTTCAATATGCGTTAATTAGAGTGTTGCATAACAAATTCTTGGATGTAAATGTTATTAAAATTTTAATAAGAGAATCTCAAGTTGATGTTTAAGAGTTGCCGCAAAATATTGTTGATTTATTAAAGATGAATGATCTATTATGACAGGTCTCTAAATTTTGTACATCGATATATTGTATTCATTTTAAATTTTTCTATTTGAATTATTCACCTTTATCGTTTAGGATCCATTATTGTACACAATTAGGTTACATGACCCTGGGTATGACAGTAAACAGCATCCAGCAGCAAGGCCTCTGACTGGAAGGTTGTGAGTAGCATAGAACAACTTCTTAATTCATGTTGTTCCCAGGTCCACCCTGACTCGGAGTTGTAGTACCTGTTAGGGTCCCAGCTATGGGCTAATAATTAACCACCAGACTGGACTCAAAACACGATGAAAGTAAAACAATAGACTCTTAATATATATATATATATATATATATATATATATACACTATCGGCCATAATTATTAGGGAACCCAATTAAAAAAACAAACATGTATTTCATAGTATTTTTAGTAGATATTGCCAAGTGGATAATTCTAAATGAAAATAGAATGATTCTTTTGTTATTATTACTTTGCAAAATTTGACAAGTTAGCCAGAAAGCCTTTGCTTCGGCCAGTCAATAAGAAGAAGAGACTAGCATGGGGAAGAGAAGACAAAAACTGAACACTAGAACAATATATTTGATGTACATGTTATTGTGCAGTATTAGCAAAAGAACCATTCTATTTTCATTTAGAATTGTCTACTTGGCAATAAATACTAAAAATAGTATGAAATAGATCATTTCTTTTAAAAAACTGGGTTTACCTAATGATTTTGACTGGTAGTATATATATATATATATATATATATAAATCAAATCTACAGTGTGCGATGGGTAAATTGTCTCTATTTGCCTTGTAAAATATTGCAAAGTAATAATAACAAAAGAACCATTCTATTTTCATTTAGAATTGTCTACTTGGCAATAAATACTAAAAATAGTATGAAATAGATCATTTCTTTTAAAAAACTGGGTTTACCTAATGATTATGACTGGTAGTATATATATATATATATATATATATATATAAATCAAATCTACAGTGTGCGATGGGTAAATTGTCGCTATTTGCCTTGTAAAATTTTGCAAAGTAATAATAACAAAAGAACCATTCTATTTTCATTTAGAATTATCCACTTGGCAATAAATATTAAAAATAGTATCAAATACATCATTTTTTTAAAACTGTGGTCGTCTAATAATTATGGCCGGTAGTGTACATAAAAATAGACTTTTATAGAAAAAATACACATTTTTGAAGGGAGGGAAAATTATTACCATAATACATTTATAAAATTATTACCAGCAAGACGTTTTTGAATACAAAACAAGAAGACATCTTCAGTTTTCTAAGAAAAAAACAAAACTTTTTCATCAAAATCTGAATAAAGGAACCTTCTCAATCTAACCGAACATTAAAAAATTTCTTTAAAAAATCACCTTTTTCACATTAAATAACCCACAGCGGTTGATAGGCCATTAAGCAAAATTCAAGCAATTCTTCTTCTTCTTCTTCTATATGCCCTGTCCATTCAAGACATAGGCGATCATGGTTCTCCACGTCTCCCTATCCCTTGTGGCTCCCTGTATGCTTGCTCCTGTTACTCCTGGCAACCCCCGTTCCGTCATCCACCTGATCAGGTTCTGCAAATATGTTATCCGCTGCCTTCCTCTGTCTCTCTTTCCTTCTATCTGGCCAGTCAGTATCAGGTTCTCCAAGCTCTCTTTCCTCATTGCGTGTCCCAGGAACTTCAGTTGTCTCTTCCTGATGCTCAGTATTAATTTCCTTTTCGTTGTCATTCTTTCCAGCACTTCGCCGTTGCTTGCATGCTCAGTCCACGATATCCGCAGCATTCTTCTGTAGAACCACATTTCCGCTGCTTCAAGTTTTGTCCTCACTTTCGATGATATTGTCCAGCATTCACTGCCGTATTGAAGAACTGACATCACATAGCAATCCAGCACTCTTTTCTTTGTTTCTAGTGAAAGGTTACAATAAAATTTGTATTTTATATGAATACTACTTTATTAGGATATGCGTTGTGGTGCAGTGGATATCGACTCGGCACAAGTTCCGAGTTCGAATTCCCGTTGAACTCCTTGCATTCACTTACACACAAATACCCTTGGGAAAAGGTATTAATCCGTCTCTTCCCTCCAGTTACGGGTTAAATAATAGGACAGATTAGGTTCTATATCCTTAGCTGCAATCAGTCTACTGCAGAAAGCAATGGCAACTTACTGCGGGATAAACTTCTGCTCAGTCAGTCATGTCACTTTCGAGACATGATCGCCCAAAGCGTGTATCACGTATGGCACTTAACTGATTGACTGACTGACCTTGTGACAGTTGGGAACCTCGACGTGATGTAATGGTTAGCAAGTTTGTTTATTACAACTGAATAGTGAGTTCAATCCTTACTGGGTACCCAATACTTTCGGCCTTGTGCCACATCTAAGCGACGCTCAGAAAATCAACTACCTTATGACAGTTGAACAACGATGAAGTTACAGAGGAAATGTAAACAAAAAGTACAGTTTTACTCAATACCAGCAAGAGAAAGTTGAAATTTATATGACATATTATGAGAAAAGAGGGCTTGGAGAATTTGATACTCAGAATGAGAGTGAGAGAGTCAAAAGAAAACAACGCATAACCTACATAGTGAACCTGAGTAAATGAATGACTGAACAGGGTTTCGGAGATATAAAAAGACAAAATGTATTTAGAGCAGAAAAGTACAGGAAGTTGTGAAAAACCATGAGCGTCCGGAACAGAGAAGAAGAAGAAGTAAAGGAGGAAGAAGAGATATTGATTCATGTATTGATTTAGAGATAACCTTTTTTGCTGTTTGTATCAATCAATTAAGAATGTGGCTTGTGGTGTAATGGATATCGTCTCGGAACGGCAAATCGGAGAGCCGAGCTCGAATGCTAGTTCAATTTCTTTCATTCACTTACAAATGACCTTGGGAAAGACATGAATGCATCTCTTCTTCCTCCAGCTATAGATTTGAACAGCAGAAAAATTGGCTTCTATAGCCTTGGTTGGAAACCAGTCTACCACAGAAATTAATAGCAACCTACTGCGGAAAAATTCTTTTGCCTAGTCAGTCATGTCTCTTTCGAGACATGATCGCCCAAGCGTGTGTCATGTATGGCAACTAACCAATCAAATAACTGTTATTTTAGAGTTTATTTATATTTATATATAGAGAGAGTTTATATATATATAGAGAGAGTTTATATATATATATATATTCACACCTATCTATATGAATATGTCTGCTCTATCACTGATATTGACCGCTTTTAAATAAGTACCATGCATATATAATATGTAAACAATATAATATATATAACAAATTGCATATATATATATATTGATATTTATAATTATATACATACACTTTGCATATATATATATATATATACTGGAACACTTCGAAAACACATCAGATCTAAACAGGGGAAAATGATCTTGAATATCTTTCCTGATAATAAGTAGGTGATGTATTAGTAACAAAATGATGCTACATAATTTGATAGAAATGTAAATGATCACCCTATAGAGGGGGGAAATCAAAGACACCCCCCCCAAAAAAAAAGTAAAAAAAATGATGCAGCAGACTGGTCCATTTTGTCAAAATGTCATTCAGAAACTCAAAATGGTTCTCAGTCCTTTGTGTGCCTCTCCACGTGCTTGTACACATACCTGACAACGTGGTGTCATGCTTCTAATGAGACGACGGTTGCTGTCCTGGGCGATCTCCTCCCAGATCTGAACCAGATGAACCTAAACATAATGTCCTAGAGGTGTTCTATTGGTTTTAGGTCAGATGAACGTGGGGGACAGTCAATGGTATTAATTTCTTCATCCTCCAGGAACTGCCTACATACTCTAGCCACATGAGGTCTAGTATTGTCGTGGACCAGGAGGAACCCAGCTCCCACTGCACCAGCGTAGGTTCTTACAATTAATCCAAGGATTTCATCCCGATACCTAATAACCAGTGTGCCACTATCTAACATGTAGAGGTCTGTGCGTCCATCCAGGTATATGCCTCCCCAGACCATCAGTGACCCACCACCAAACCGGTCGTGCTGAAAGATGTTGCAGGAAGCATAACGTTCTCCAAAACCTTTCACGTCTGTGACATGTGCTCAGATTGAACCTGCTCTTATCGGTGAAGAGCACAGGGCGCCAGTGGCGTAGTTGCCAATTCTGGTGACCTATGGCAAACAGAAATCGAGCTCTACGTTGCTGGGTAGTGAGCACAGGGTCCCCTACAGGACGTCGGGCCCTCAGGCCACCCCCATGGAGCCTGTTTCTAATTGTTTTGGTCAGAAAAATTAACACCAATGGCTTGCTGGAGTTCATTTTGTAGGGCTCTGGTAGTGCTGATCGAGTTACTCCTTATACAATGGCGCAGATACCGATCCTGCTGGAGTTTAAGGATCTTCTACGGCCCTGTCCAGCTCTCCTGGAATAACTACCTGTCTCCTGGAATTTCTTCCATGCTTTTGAGACTATGATGGGGGACACAGCAAACCTTCTTGCAACGGCACGTATTGATGTGCCATTCTGGAGGAGTTGCACTTCTTGTGTAACTTCTGTATCGTCCCCATGCTATCAACACAGATGTTGATCCAAGACAAATGAAAAGCTAGAGCAGGAGAAAGTCAGTCATAAAAGATTAAGGCAAAAGAGATGAGAAAATAAGTATCAGTGGCCTCAACCATTCCTGGTTTTTGGGGGGTGCGTCTCATTGTTGCCCCTCTGAAGCACCTGTTGTTGATTTTGTTAACAACGATGCAGCTAAAACTAAAACAACCTCTTCTGTTACTTAACTGATCAGATCAATATCCCAAAAGTTTGACTGATAGGTTGCTATACACTGATTAAAAAGTGTTCCTCTAATTTTCTGGAGCAGTGCACACACACACACACACACACACACACACACACACACACACACACACACACACACACAAATATATATATATATATATATATATATATATTTTAATTCAGAAACTTTAATCCAAGCGAAAAAAGCAGGAAGGTAAATTCCAAAAACCCGATCCTAATTAATATTAAAAAAATTATTTTAATATTAAAAAATGATACAGGAAGAGAGCTCCATGTAATAAAATTTCAGTTTCTGAAAGGATTTTTCTGTTGCTGAGGTGGTGTGTTATCCCCCGTGGGGATCTTCATATCGAAATGGTCATTCAACATCATTGAATTAATCCTTTTTTAATTTATATATATATATATATATATATATATATATATATATATATATATATATATATATGTACGTGTGTGTTTATTTAGGCAGCAATTTTTCTCTTAGATATGTCAGGTTAAATAAATTGCAAACATTGTGTCTGTTTATTTTTTATAAAATCCGTTCATACTCACGGATAATCTTTAATTATAATTGAAAGATGTCAGAAATTAACTGTAACACTATTATCATTCATTTCTCAAGGTACCCAAGTAGTTTCAATCTTATTCTAAGATTATCTTCAAGGATGTGAGTTATGGTAACAAAAAATAAACGCAAAAATGTGTTGCTAAAAATGACTGTAAATCTTTTCTGCTTCAAATATAAGAGTTGACAAATTGCTTAGCGTTCATTAGAACGTGAACATTTTCCAAAATGGAATATTTTACGTTGTAATGTCGCGGTCATGCACGTGTTAAAGCATGAAAAGTTTTCTTTTTACAAACATTTTAGAACATTACTACAGTAGTCATTGCTGATTTTATTAATTGACGGTTTAAGTATTTTAATGAATATTGCCTCGAGAATCTAGTTTGCTTTTGTTGTTTTCTTGGTATAGAATAGTTGTATTATCGATTATTATTTTTTTATATTGTGAATGTAGACAGGAATGTTGTTGCAGATGTCTAGAAATGGACGAATGGTCAGACAACTGTTATATTTAAAGCAGAATAAATTTACAAACACTTTAGAACATGACTACAGTATTCATAGCTGGTTCTATTAATTGACGGCTTAAGTATTTTAATGAATATTGCCTCAAGAATCTGCAATTTGCTTTACTTGTTTTCTTGGTGTAGGATATATATATATATATATATATATATATTATGTCATTTTTCATCATATTTCGATTTCTGCTTTGGTCTCACTACCAACCAAGTCTGCGGGGAGACCTAAGGCAGGTCGTGGCGTGTTGTTATGGCTCCATTTCATGTTTTTCTATCTTCCCTATCATCCTCAGCATTACATAGATAAAGTTTTCCTTAGTGTGTGGGCTGTACTTAATAAGACAATTTTTTGTATATCTCTTAAGCTGGGGTTCCAGGGATTCTTTCAATGTGTTGTTTTGTTCCATTTTTTATCATTCCAAGTGCACCTACTATCACTGGCACAACTCTTGTTTTCAATTTCCACATTTTTTCTATTTCAATTTCCAGGTCTTTATATTTTGACAGTTTTTCAAATTCCTTGATTGCTATGTTACAATCCGCTGGACAAGCCATATCAATTAATAGACAAGTTTTCTCCTTCTGGTTTTTAACAATAATGTCTGGCCTGTTTGCTTCAATTTTTCTGTCTGTGTAGATGGTGTAATCCCATAGAATGGTTACATCTTCTATTTCTGTAACCGGTGCTGGGTGATGTTCATACCAGTGTTTGTTTACAGCTTTTCCATAATGTTTGCACATTGCCCAATGTAAATATTGCCCAACTCTATCGTGGCGATTTTTATATTCGTTTGGGGCAAGCACAGAACAGCCTGAGATTAGGTGGTCTATTGTTTCTTGGTGTTTATCACAAAACCTGCATTTTGGATCCATATTATTATGCATAATATTTGCCTGAAAGTTTCTCGTGAAAAGACTTTGGTCTTGTGCTGCAAGTATAAATCCTTCAGTTTCAGACTTTAATCCAGATGCACGTAACCATCGATGAGTATTAACTTTGTCAACATTGGATTTATTGGCACGTACTGGATATTGGCCATGCAGAGGTTTGTCTTGCCAGCGCTGTTTCATCTTTTCAAGAGCTTTATCTTTGGCTTTCATTTTCATATTTTTTGCCGCAATAGTTGGTTCTTGGCTACTGTTTTGCTTTTCTACAGAATCTACTAACTGTAATTCTTGTTTGTATTTACTGCCTTCTTTTATTATTGAATATTTTTTCTTTCTTTCTTCATGTTGCCTTACTAATTGTATCATCCAATCCTTTGTTGTTTCTATGTATGTTAGTAAGCCAATAGTTGTTGTCTTGTATGACAATTCCAGCTGAATAAGACACCTTCCACCTTCTTTACGGGGTATGTATAGACGGTCTACATCAGCCTTTGGGTGATGCATCCTATGCTTAGAAAGAAGCTTTCTTGTTTTAGCATCCATTCGCCTGATGTCGTTTAGAGTCCAGTTTAAGATGTTGAAGCTATATTGGACAACTGGGATAACTCTATTCTGTGAATTTAATTCAGTTTTTAATATCATTCGTAGCCTTCTATAGTACTCTTTACGCACTATTTCTTTCATTTTTTTATGGTGAATGTTTTCGCTCTCATTTACACCTAGGTATTTATAAGCTTCTTCTGGTTTCAATTCTTTTATAGTTACAGCAGGGTCTAGGCTAATTGAGGATGTTTCTTGTATTGATCCACGTAAAACTGTAGCTTTAGCACATTTATTCAAATTAAATTTCATTCCAATGTCTTCGCTGAAGCATTTTACAGTTTGCAGAAGACCTTCCAGCTCATTATCATTCTTAGCATATAACTTTAAGTCATCCATGTAAAATAGATGGCTTATTTTCTTTTGGCCTATTTTATAACCACATTCTGTCTTATTAAGTTGACTGGTTAGTGCTATTAATGATATGCAGAATAGTAAGGGAGATAAAGAATCACCTTGAAATATACCTCTTTTGATGTTTATTTCATCAGACTTATAGGTTCCATTTATATGATTGAGGTAAAGGGTTGTTTTCCATATAGACATGCACTGTTTGATGAAATTGATGATGACGGGCGATATCTTGTATATATTTAAAGTCTTTAAAATCCATTCATGTGGCACACTATCGAATGCCTTTCGGTAGTCTATCCAGGCAGTACTAAGATTTTTCTTTGTCTTGTAGCAGTTTTCCAGGATCATTTTGTTAATTAGCAATTGGTCTTTACAGCCATAACAGCCACGTTTGCACCCTTTTTGTTCAAGTGGTATCATGTCATTTCTTTCTAAGAATAAATATGTTTGTTTTGTTAAAATAGATGTTAGTAGTTTATATGTTGTCGGAAGACATGTAATTGGTCTGTAGTTTTTCGGGTTGTTTGTGTCACCATTCTTGGGTAGAAGAAATGTAATTCCTTTTGTCATCCATGCAGGAATTTTAGTGGGATCGTCAACCATTTCTTGGAGTTCTTTGGCTATTTTTTTATGTGCTGCATTTAAATAATATAGCCAAAAGTTAGGAATTTTATCTATACCTGGAGTTTTCCAATTGTGTGCTTTTTTTAGTGCAAATTTAACATCATCTTCTGTAATTCCAGACCATGTCTGTTCGGGTTTATTCTTCATTCGTTCTATCTCCTGCGTAATCCAATGTACTTCCTTGCTAGGTTCTTTAGGGCAAGCCCATATCTTTTCCCAGAACTGTGTGACTTTTTCCATTCTGGGGGGTACTGTCACTTCAATTCTTTTTTTACCTATTTCCCTGTAAAATCTCTTTATCATCATCATCATTATTATTATTATTATTATTATTATTATTATAATCATCATCATCATCATCATTATTATTATTATTATTATCATCATCATCATCATTATTATTATTATTATTATTATAATTATCATCATCATTATTATTATTATTATTATCATCATCATCATTATTATTATTATTATTATCATCATCATCATCATCATTATTATTATTATTATTATTATCATCATCATTATTATTATTATTATTATAATTATCATCATCATCATCATTATTATTATTATTATTATCATCATCATCATTATTATTATTATTATAATTATCATCATCATCATTATTATTATTATCATCATCATCATCATCATCATTATTATTATTATCATCATCATCATCATTATTATTATTATTATCATCATCATCATCATCATTATTATTATTATTATTATTATAAACATCATCATCATCATCATCATCATCATCATCATTATTATTATTATTATTATAATCATCATCATTATTATTATTATTATAATCATCATCATCATCATCATCATTATTATTATTATTATTATTATCATCATCATTATTATTATTATTATTATTATTATTATTATTATTATTATTATTATATAAGTATTATAATTATACTCGTCTCGAAAACCTCCCTCGAAAATTTTTGAACGAAGTAAAAAAAAAATGGTTGTAAAAAAAGAAAAAGCTTAGGACATGAAAGTCTGTCAAAAATGTTCGGACAAAAATCAGCACGAAGCCCAAAGAAAAAAAACCCGACACGAGTAAGCATTTAATAGAAAGCGCTCAATACAAAGGTAAAGCGAACTTAATACCACCTAATGAGCCAGGCGAACCAACCTAGATTTTGCCTAAACAGATCGTCAGGGAAAGCCAGTTTTCTCTGACGATCCGTTTAGTGAAACCTACGTAGGTTTGTCTGACTCATAAGGTGCTATTTTTTTTTTAATCATTTCACCCCGAGCAAGGTGGAAACGCCACTGATGTGCAGGGGGCTATATAAATGTAAAAAGATTAATTAGAAAAGAGTGAGGAGTACAAACTAGTTAGAAAGGAACAATAGAAAGCTGAGAAAGCAGGTGCGATGACAGATACATAGGTGGAGAGAAAGGGAGGGTTATACAGGGGAGGGGAGAGAGCTAGAGTCCAGTGGTTAGTAGATGAGTATTGACTTTGCATTTAAATTTCTGCAGGTTGTAGCCGTCAGAAAAGCAAGAATATGGGAGCGAGTTCCACAGGCAGGAAGTGCGAGAGAAGAAGCTGCAGGAGTAGAATTGTCGTCTGAATTTGGCTAATCTGACTGTGAATGGGTGGGACCCAGTTGTCAGTCTGGTTGCACGAGTAAACACCTGTTGAGGAGGCATCAGTGACTGAAGTTCGTTATTATATATATATATATATATACATATATATATATATATATATATATATATATATATATATAAGTAGCAATCCCTTTTTATGCAAGTGTTGTTAAAAATCACAGGCATGGAACTACGTTAACTTTTTTATATAATTTTTCATTTGATTTTATCATTCCTTTTTCAGAACATAAATTATATACAAATTTTCCGAATATTTTATTTTTGCAGGTGCTTTCAGTCATACTTTTAGCTATTGTCAGTTCTTTTTAATATACTAGCAGTATAACCCGGCATTGCTCGGGTGTAATGAAAGCTTTAAAACTAATCCATGATCCTGGAGCTCAGACTCAGCCTAAAAAATATTTGTGTGAAGTTTGGTGAGAATCGGATAACAATTGTGCATTTGTATAAAGGGCATACACACAGATAAACAGAAAGACACACACACACACACACACACACACACACACACACACACACATATATATACATATATATATATATATATATATATATTATCGATTTTTTGTACTGTTGTAAGAAGTGGAAACTTGAAACTTCTGAATATCGTTTCTTATGACTTTGTCTATGAGTGTATCAAATTTGATTAAAATCGGACCACTCCTTCTATAACCTGATTTTTTCGATTATCGATTTTCGATATTTATAGGAGGTACTTCTACACAAAACCTAGCTAAGAACACTCGCAGACGCTTATAGTACAACTGTGTAAATTTTCAAGAAAATCGGTTCAGCCGTTTCGGAGTCTATAGAAACGGACACACACAGACACATACACACACACAAAGTTCCATTTATAAATTAGATTAGATTTAGTTATTCTGAAAAGAAAAACAAAATGAAGAATTATTTAAAATCCTTAATCTTCTCCGTCAGTTTTGAAGAAAGTTGCAGCTATATTGGAAAATGATATACGCAATCAACGGAATGAATTTTCCAACCATTACATATACCTCCCTCACAAGAGGCGACAGTGAGTAGCCAGTGCCCATAAGCATGGACCAAGTGATTCTCGCTTGCTTGACCTAATCCAATCTTTTTTAAATAACCGCAAAATGAAGGTTGTTTTGAATGGGCGTGCCTCTTCATCCCACAGCACGAATGCTGGTGTCCCACAGGGCTCTATCTACCTTATTTTCATCAACGACCTCCCAGATGAGATCAAGTCCCAAGTAAGCATCTACGCAGATGACACTACAATATACTCTCGCACCAGTAAGAAACCTGTCGTGGTGGACAGACATAATCTCGCTGCTGACATTTGAACGGGATCTACACTCTGTGGTGAATTGGGGCAAGAAGTGGCTTGTCAACTTCAATTCGTCTAAGACCAAGCTGTTGTCTGTCAACCATTACAGGCAACCTCTCCTGCCTCCCATAAGCATGGACCAAGCGATTCTCCCGTAGAGTAATACACTACGCCTCCTCGGACTTGCCCTGTCCTCAGACCTCAAATGGAACCACTATATTGAATCCATAGCAAAATCTACTGCTAAGAAGATTGGGTCACTATGTCGATCCAGGATGTTTTTTCCACCTGAATCCATCCTGCATATATACAAGTCAACCATCCGTCCGTGCATGGAGTACTGCTGCCATTTATGGTCAGGTGCCCCTGCCGTTCTCTTCAGTGTTCTTGACAAGCTCCAAAGGAGAGTCTGTAATGTGATAGGTACTGATCTGGCGACTCGACTGCAGCCACTTCCCCATCGTTGAAATGTGGCCTCCCTTTGTCTCTTCTATAAATACTTTCATGGCTTCTGCTCGGATGAGCTTAAGTCACTGATGCCTCCTCAACAGGTGTTTACTCGTGCAACCAGACTGGCAACTGGGTCCCACCCATTCACAGTCAGGTTAGCCAAATGCAGACGACAATTCTACTCCTGCAGCTTCCTCTCTCGCACTTCCTGCCTGTGGAACTCGCGCCCGTATTCTTGCTTTCCTGACGGCTACAACCTCCAGAAATTTAAATGTAAAATCAATACTCATCTACTAACCACTGGCCTCTAGCTCTCTCCCCTCCCCTATATAACCTTCCCTTTCTCTCCACCTATGTATCTGTCATCGCACCTGCTTTCTCAGCTTTCTATTGTTCCTTTCTAGCTAGTTTGCACTCCTCACTGTTTTCTAATTAATCTTTTTACATTTATGTAACCCCCTGCACATCAGTGGCGTTTCCGCCTGGCTCGGGGTGAAATGATTAAAAAAAAAAGATAGCCTGAGGCAAACGCCCTAATCATAGCCGAGACTCGTCTACGAACACTGATACCGTCACGACCATTACGAGTCCCGGTTCGAGGGTCGAATTATAGTATTTTTTTAAATTTTTTTAATCGTATCACCCCGAGCAAGGCGGTAACGCCACTGATGTGTAGGGGGCTTCGTCATAGTGAAAAGATTGGAAAAGAGAAAGCCGGAAACCACATCCTAAACAGGGAACAAGGGATGAGCCTCTTAACCTGTTCAATAGACGTGGGTGGAGTGTGAACCGGGCGATAGATAGATCTATCTACTCCAATAGAAAAAAAAAAAGAAAAAAAAAAGTGAAAAGATTGGAAAAGAGAAAGCCGGAAACCACATCCTAAACAGGGAACAAGGGATGAGCCTCTTAACCTGTTCAATAGACGTGGGTGGAGTGTGAACCGGGCGATAGATAGATCTATCAACTCCAATTGAAAAAAAAAAAAAAAAGAAAAGTGAAAAGATTGGAAAAGAGAAAGCCGGAAACCACATCCTGAACAGGGAACAAGGGATGAGCCTCTACACCTGCACAATAGACGTGGGTGATAGGGGAATAAGTCTCTGACCTTGGAATTTTTGGGGAGGGTGTTTTTTAAGTAGTTGATTAATGAGATTCTTTGATTTCTAGACAGTTGTAAGTTTTTATTATCTAGTGACTAGACTATATCCTTATGGATTTCCTAGAAGAGCCGGTAGGGGTTGGTGCGGATATTTTTGATTTAGGCAGAGTCTTTATAATTAATGTAACTTTGTATATTTAATCTTAACTTTGGATTTAGGGAATATATTTTTTTATATTAAATTTTTATTTTTTAACCCTCTAGGGCCATTCGTATCATATTTGATACAGTATTTCCCTATAAGGAAACATTTGGTATTTCCCTATAAGGAAACATTTGGTATTCATTGACTGAGCAGTCAGTACTGCTTTCATTTGAAATTTATAAAATATTTCTCAAAAAATTTTTCAGGAAAATATTTCTTTCAAGGCTTGTTTTCATACTGTATAAAATATGATACGAATGGCTCTAGAGGGTTAATTATTAATCAGATCATAGTTTGGAAACCGTTTTTTCTATTAAATTTTTATATATTATATATCAAGCACTGTTTTAAATTAATGTTTTGGACGTTGTAAGAATTCTTTGTTCGTTCTGTATTCCCTCGTATATATGTGTGTCAACAGCAGGCAAAGTAAATTTTTAAATATATACAAGTATAAACACAGCAGTATTAATCAGGAATGGGATCTCATATTTTGTCATTTACCAAATAAGCACCAAAATTTTTACTAAAATTTTATAATTATTTGATTTTCTTTCAGTTGACCAGAACAATCTGAATGCTTTTCACCTAAGACTTTTAATGAAAATTGTCGTGCCCATGTTTTAATTCAGAATGTAAGCAATTGAGGCTCTCCTCAGTTTCTCATCTTTTGTAGTTTTAAGTAATGTTAACTGCTGCACTTTTTATTTACACAAATTTATTAGGTAGGCTACTATCTGTCAAGTTTGTCTTTCGACATATCCTGTGAGCGTTAAATTCTGCAAAACCACCTTCCTTATTATACGTCCCAGAAATTTCAATTGTCTTTTTCTAATTACAAATGTCCTTTTCGTTACCATTTTTTAAAACTTCCTCATTGCTCACCTGTTATTCTCAGCATCTTTCTGCAGAACCATATCTGTTGCTTCAAAAGCAAAACTAATTTTCATTTCTGATGAAATTGCTCAGGATTCATTGCTATATAGATATGAGAGCATTTCAGCACTATTCTTTATTTCGAAATTTTCCTATCTCCTAAATAAAAAACAAAATTTAAAGAATAACATAATTTAAAGGGCATAACGATTTTGATAAATGAACTCCTACGAAAGTTTTTCCTCTCCGCATCAGTTGTCGATTTTCCGTCGAAATTACTTGTTCATACCTAGAAAAGAGAGCAAAATGTATTATTCATTAACCCGTATTTATCGTTCTACTAACAAAATTCTAAGTGTTGCATTTTGCCGTGTTTAATCCGTTATTTCCTATTTTAGTTGTTATGTATTATTCTTGTTGGACCTTTTACCGGCTCCACGACAGTTATATATAACAGAAAATAAATGTCTATTATGTTTAATCATGAGCCGTTCTAAACTAATTTCTTCTAATTTCTTGTAGAAATAAAGACAAAACTTGTCAAAAATAGAGGCTAACATAAAGACATCCATCATCAAAGATGATATTTTTTGTGTTGATAGAAAACATTGTTCTGCTACGATAACAGACAGATTTGAGATTTTTTTAAGACCTGTAAAATATTTTATGAAGTGTTAATATACACGAGAAGCATAACTTAATTAATATGTGAGTTTGCATCTCTTCAGGCCACGATGTCATTTGGTTTTGAAAAACAAATTTAAATGATATGCTGAGTTTTCTTTATGTATATCATATTGCTCTGGATAATATCCATTGAGCTCTGTATACAGATCTATCTCTTAATATTTTATATTTTATTATTTCTGGAAAAACCTTTCTGTTTACGAACTTGGTATCATTATCTATCTATCTATCTATCTATCTATCTATCTATCTATCTATCTATCTATCTTATTCTATTCTTTCTATATCTAATTATGTTCCTTATCTATCTATCTATCTATCTATCTATCTATCTATCTATCTATCTATCTATCTTATTCTATTCTTTCTATATCTAATTATGTTCCTTATCTATCTATCTATCTATCTATCTATCTATCTATCTATCTATCTTATTCTATTCTTTCTATATCTAATTATGTTCCTTATCTATCTATCTATCTATCTATCTATCTATCTATCTATCTATCTATCTATCTATCTATCTATCTTATTCTTTCTATATCTAATTATGTTCCTTATCTATCTATCTATCTATCTATCTATCTATCTATCTATCTATCTATCTATCTATCTATCTATTCTTATTCTTTATTCTTTCTATATCTAATTATGTTCCTTATCTATCTATCTATCTATCTATCTATCTATCTATCTATCTATCTATCTATTCTATTCTTTCTATATCTAATTATGTTCCTTATCTATCTATCTATCTATCTATCTATCTATCTATCTATCTATCTATCTTATTCTTATTCTTTCTATATCTAATTATGTTCCTTTTCTATCTATCTATCTATCTATCTATCTATCTATCTATCTATCTATCTTATTCTATTCTTTCTATATCTAATTATGTTCCTTATCTATCTATCTATCTATCTATCTATCTATCTATCTATCTATCTATCTTATTCTATTCTTTATATATCTAATTCTGTTCCTTTATCTATCTAATTCTGTGCCTTTATCTATCTAATTCTGTTCCTCTATCTATCTATCTATCTATCTATCTATCTATCTATCTATCTATCTATCTATCTATCTATCTATCTATCTTATTCTTATTCTTTATATATCTAATTCTGTTCCTTTATCTATCTAATTCTGTTCCTCTATCTATCTATCTATCTATCTATCTATCTATCTATCTAGCTATCTATCTATCTATCTATCTATCTATCTATCTATCTACTTCAAGGTTTTAAAAGAGATTTATAGGTTCATTCCTTATTTTCTGTTTGTGAGTGGGTTTTCAGTTCTTTCTTAATCTGTACGCCTGACGTATGTGCCTAAAATCTGTTATTTCATTTATCATTTATTTTTCCTCAATAGGAGTAGATAGGTTTGCCTGTTGTCAGGTTCCCATCCACACTGTCTTAGTGCTTTGAACAGGAGTAAAATGTTTTTCCTTGTTTCAAGTCCAGGGCCATCCGATATATATATATATACACTATCGTCATATATATATATATATACTATAGTCATATATATATATACACTATAGTCATCCGCAGACAGATCTGTTTCGCTGTATTACAGCTCATCAGTACGGCTTAGACTCCGTTCGCATCTTAACCCAAGATTGAAACCCGATCGAATCGGCGTCAGTCGGCGATTCTACCCCTAGGCCACGTGAAACTATTTGAGTATTATGTGGTCCCACTAGGTACCTTAATCAGACAAGATGATTTTATTTAAAAATTAAATAATTAGTATGTTTAATTTATAAATTAAACTCTAACATAAATAAAAAATAAATATTTTAACAAAATAGATGACCTACATAATACAAAATTGTTTTTTTTTATACAATATAACTAAGTATACCACAATTATTTAATGCTAACTCTGAATTATACTCATAGTAGTAAAGAAATCTATTGTTCAATAAAAAAATAACTAAAATCCAACCTTCTGATTAAAATTGTTGTCTATACTTTTAAAAAATCTATGGTCCCACTGTGTATCTTACCCAGACAAAATTAAAAAGTGACATTTTTAAATCTAAGCAATCCCGCCCCTTTCATAACCCAGATATTTAAATCTCCATGGTTACATAATTCTAAATGTTGATTAAACAACTTTGACACACAATAAATGCATTTCTTGCTATTACCACTCCTTAATATTCTGAATAACCTTGAAATTTATCTTATGTTTTCAAAAACAAATCGTTTTCACCATTTATTTTAACATCACCTGAAGAAAAACAGCATTGTTCTGAAACATGAATGTTTATGTGATATTATGCTTTTATAAACCATTGTAATTACAAAATTAAAAGAAAAAATATATATATCATAATGAGGATACATATATATATATATATATATATATATATATATATGCGGATGACTATATATATATATATATATATATATATATATATATATATATATATATGATGGACTCTCCCGTCGATTTCGACGTATGAGGTCTAGACAACTGTTCAATTCTACGTAGCATGTCTGCACTTACTCAATCGTAAATGGCATTTGAGTCCTGCAAGAGACTTGCAAACAGGCCCACAATGGAGGCAAGAAGGAAGATTGCACGGATGATTGGCTGGGACACTTGCAGATGCTTTGGTTCTCTCACGTCTTACGCGCGGTTGGCCAATCTCAGTCTCAGAGAACTGCTTAATGCCCCTCTGGCAGGCAGATTTCCATTCATTTCGTTGAGAGGCAATTCGTTCAAAATCACGGTGAGGAATATTTGTACATGTCAAATTCATTTTCAGCTTATCCTTAAGGCGAAGCAGAGGTCTACCCACATTCCGCCGTCCACTGTTGAGCTTTAGTATCCGGTCATCTTCCATACGTAAGACATGTCCTACCCAACGCAGCTGTGACTGCATCAAAAAGCTTTCAATTCCTCTAATACCGCAGCGCGTGAACAAGTCCGCATTAGACATCCGATTGCCTAGGGTGAGACCACAAATTGTTCTAAGGCAATTTTTGTGGAAGACATCAAGCTTCTGGATGTGATTATGATAGACTGTCCATGATTCCGATCCATAAAGCAGCGTCGTTAGCACAACTGCTTTATACACAAATACTTTAGTCCTTAGGCTAATCCTCCTATCATCCCATAACCAATGGCGCAGTTTCCCAAAAGCACTAGTTGCTTTCGCAATTCGATTAATGATTTCATCATCAAGAGAAGCATTCCAATTAACCTTACTTCCAAGATAGATAAAGTTTTTCACATATTTCAGATCTTTACCATCTACTCGGATTGGTATATCTGGAAAGCTGTGTACTGGTGGCCGCTGCTTTATACACAGAACTTGCTTTGGTGTGGGGCGAGGTTGGTGAATCACCTCTGTTTTCTTGATGCTGATTGTCCGACCAAAAGCCTTGCAAGCAGCGGAAATCTACAAGCAGTTGCGCTTCCTCCTGAGAAGTTGCACAAAGTGCAGCGTCATCTGCAAACAAAAGATCCCTAATGATAGTTTGTCGAATGAGGGTCTTAGCTTTGAATCGCTGCTGGTTGAAGAGACCACCACTTGTTCTAAATTTGAATTCTACGCCTGTATCAATATCAGCAAAAGCATACTTCAGCATAACTGAAAAGAACAAAGCAAACAGCACAGGTGCCATTATGCAACCCTGTTTGGTACCATTTGTGACATTGAAAGGTTCTGAAGACTCCCCATTTGAAACAACAGATGCCTTCATTCCATCATGAAAAGACATGATTACATTCAGCATGCTGTCGGGTATTCCCATCTTTTTCAAAACCTTCCAGAGAGCTGCACGGTTGACTGTGTCAAAGGCCTTTGTAAGGTCAATGAAAACCATACGCGGTTCCTCGTTCTTCTCTCGGACTTTCTCAGCAACCTGGCGGAGGGAAAAGATCATATCGACAGTACCTCGACCAGCACGGAAACCGCACTGAGATTAGGGGTAGATATCGTCAACAAGGTGTTTGATTATTCTGTTGAGAATAAGCCTTGCTAAGATCTTCTCAGCAATTGATAAAAGTGAGATGCCACGATGGTTGTCACAGATGTTCCTATTGGCCTTGTTTTTATACAGGTGTTGAATTAGTGCATCTTTGAAATCCTGAGGGACATTTCCAGTTAGCCAGATCTTCACAAAGAGACTATGCAACTTCTTCACCAGTTTCTGACTACCGTACTTAAAAACTTCAGGAGGCAAGATATATATATATATATATCCTCATAATGCTCTTACATTCCTCTCCTTTAAAACTCATTCAATAATATCTAGTTTGAATGACTTTTGGGCCTTATATTTGGTGAACAGTCAGTAAAAATGAATGATACTAAAAACATATATTTAATTATACAAATAAATTTCGTGTTACACGTCAAGTCCATTTTTGCCTTTGAAAATCCTCAAGTGACGTCATTCTATTATTTCTTTGTGATTATGTAGCACTAGTCCAGAAGGTTTGAAGAAAGATGTTCCAATATTTCCAAATTTATTTTAAAAAAGGCCGGTTAAATATTTGCTAAAGTGTTAATATACACCGGAAGTATTACTTACTTTTCCGTATGGAAAATAGTCTCCATTTCTGAGATGAAATGTGACACTATGCGAGTTTGCTATTTTAAAATTTCTTTCAATTTTGATTTTTCATTTCTTTAATTTCAAAAGAGTCTTTGGGAGAAACATTTCAGCATTCCTTGTATATACCGAAAGAAAGAAAGAAAGAAAGAAAGAAAGAAAGAAAGAAAGAAAGAAAGAAAGAAAGAAAGAAAGAATGTTAAATAACTAAAAAACAAAAAATAATTAATTATTAGATAAATGAAAAAAAGTAATAAAGAAGGAAAAACATTAAATTAGTAAAATATTAAAAAAGTAATGAATTCTTAGATAAAGAAAAAAGATTACATAATTAAAGAAAGAAAGCAAGAAAAGACTAGATAAATAAAGAAACAAAAAAGTATGTTTAAATAACTGAAAAAAAGAAAGAAAGAAAGAAAGAATGGTTACACCATTGAAAAAGAAAGAAAGAATCAACGATTACATATTTTAAGAAAGAAAGCAAGGAAGAAGGTTAGGTATGTAAAGAAACAAAAGAATAAGTGTTTATATAACTGAAGAAAGAAAGAAAAAAGAAAGAAAGAAAGGATGGTTACAAAATCGAAAGAAATAAAGAATATAAAAAAAAGAAAGAAAAAAGAAAGAAAGAAAGAAAGAAAGAAAGAAAGAAAGAAAGAATGGTTATATAACTAAATAAAGACAGTGTTGTGGATTCCGGGTGAGGAACCGCACAAAATAATGAACAACAAAAACAGATATGGAGATAGAAAAGTAGGTTATATTGAACGTAATATACAAACTTGAACGCAGGTTAGTAAATCCAGGAATACTATTAGTAAGAAATAAATATATACAAGTCTTGAAGTGAAGTCGTTGGAAATAGTATATCCGTGTATAATATTCTAGCTGAGTGGAGCTCAGGGCTTGTCTGCTTTCTGATGCGCTAACTTCAGAACATCTCGGTAACTTATCTATCAGTTCCGGTACTCACCGATGAATCTAACGGATCTCTCTATAACTTTCTGGTTGCTGTTCTCTCCATGGCAGTAGTATATGTATAATCAATCGAGTCCATTATCATATAAAAAAGGGTGGATTCCACAACAGAAAGACAGAAAGGAAGAAAGAAAAAAAAACTCAGATAATTATAGATATACACAGTAAATAATGGTTACATAACTGAAGAAAGAAAGAAAAACGGAAAGGAACAGTGAAAAATGGTAGACAAATAATAAAAAAGAAAGAATGCTTACATAATTGGTAAAAGACAGAAAGGAAGTATGGGTAGATAACTTACAAAAGAAAGAAAACCAGTTACATAACTAAGGAAAGAAAGAAAGAAAGAATGAAAGGAAGAATGAAAAACGTTAGACAAATAAAAAACAAAATTAAGAATGGTTGCATAACTGAGAAAAGACAGAAAGGAAATATGGGTAGATAACATAAAAAAGAAAGAAATATGGTTAGATAACATAAAAAAAGAAACAAAGAAAGAAAGAAAGAAAGAAAGAAAGAAAGAGAGAAAGAAAAAGAAAGAAAGAAAGAATGAAAGGAAGAATGAAAAACGTTAGCCAAATAAAAAAGAAAATTAAGAATGATTACATAACTGATAAAAGTCAGAAAGGAAGAATGGGTAGATAACATGAAAAAATAAGAAAAACGCTTACATAAGTAAAGAAAGAAAGAAAGAAAGAAGGAAAGAATGAAAGAAAGTATGAAAAACGTTAGACAAATAAAAAAAAAAGAATTGTTACATAACTGATAAAAGACAGAAAGGAAGTATGGATAGATAACATAAAAGAAGAAAGAAAAACGGTTACATAACTAAAGAAAGAAAGAAAGAAAGAAAGAAAGAAAGAATGAAAGAATGAAAGAATGAATGAAAGAATGAAAGGAAGAATGAAAAGCGTTAGACAAATAAAAAACAAAATTAAGAATGGTTACATAACTGATAAAAGACAGAAAGGAAAAATGTGTAGATAACACAAAAAATAAGAAAAACGGTTACATAACTAAAGAAAGAAAGAAAGAAAGAAAGATAGTGTGAAAAAAGAATGAAAAGAGTTAGAAAAATAAAAAAAAAACAAAAGAAAGAATGGTTACATAACTGATAAAAGCCAGAAGGGAAATATGGGTAGATAACATAAAAAAGAAAGAAATATGGGTAGATAACATAAAAAAAGAAAGAAAGAAAAAAAAGTAAGAAAGAAAGAAAGAAAAAAAGAAAGTAAGAAAGAATGAAAGGAAGAATGAAAGACGTTAGCCAAATAAAAAAGAAAGTTAAGAATGATTACATAACTGATAAAAGACAGAAAGGAAGTATGGTTAGATAACATAAAAAAGAAAGAAAAACGGTTACATAACTGAAGAAAGAAATAAAGATAGTGTGAAAAAAAGAATGAAAAGAGTTAGAAAAATAAAAATGAACAAAAGAAAGTATGGTTACATAACTGATAAAAGCCAGAAAGAACATATGGGTAGATAACATTAAAAAAGAAAGAAATATGGGTAGATAACATAAAAATGAAAGAAAGAAAGAAAGAATGAAAGAAAGAAGAAAGAAAGAAAGAAAGGAAGAATGAAATACGTTAGCCAAATAAAAAAGAAAATTAAGAATGATTACATAACTGATAAAAGACAGAAAGGAAGTATGGGTAGATAACATAAAAAAAGAAAGAAAAACGGTTACATAACTGAAGAAAGAAATAAAGATAGTGTGAAAAAAAGAATGAAAAGAGTTAGAAAAATAAAAATGAACAAAAGAAAGAATGGTTACATAACTGATAAAAGCCAGAAAGGACATATGGGTAGATAACATAAAAAAGAAAGAAAGAAAGAAAGAAAGAAAGAAAGAAAGAAAAAAGAAAGAATGAATGAAAGGAAGAATGAAAAACGTTAGCCAAATAAAAAAGAAAATTAAGAATGATTACATAACTGATAAAAGACAGAAAGGAAGTATGGGTAGATAACATAAAAAAAGAAAGAAAAACGGTTACATAATTTAAGAAACAAAGAAAGAAAGAAAGAAAAAATGAATGAATGAAAGAATGAAAGGAAGAATGAAAAGCGTTAGACAAATAAAAAACAAAATTAAGAATGATTACATAACTGATAAAAGACAGAAAGGAAGTATGGGTAGATAACATAAAAAAAGAAAGAAAAACGGTTACATAACTAAAGAAAGAAATAAAGATAGTGTGAAAAAAGAATGAAAAGAGTTAGAAAAAAAAACAAAAGAAAGAATGGTTACATAACTGATAAAAGCCAGAAAGGACATATGGGTAGATAACATAAAAAAGAAAGAAAGAAAGAAAGAATGAAAGAAAGAAGAAAGAAAGAAGAAAGAAAGAAAGAAAGAAAGGAAGAATAAAAAACGTTAGCCAAATAAAAAAGAAAATTAAGAATGATTACATAACTGATAAAAGACAGAAAGGAAGTATGGGTAGATGACATAAAAAAGAAAGAAAAACGGTTACATAACTAAAGAAAGAAAGAAAGAAAGAAAGAAAAAAGAAAGAAAGAAAGGAAGAATGAAAAGCGCTAGACAAATAAAAAAACAAAAGAAAGAATGGTTACATAACTGATAAAAGACAGAAAGGAAGTATGGGTAGATAACATAAAAAAGAAAGAAAAACGGTTACATAACTAAAGAAAGAAAGAAAGAAAGAAAGAAAGAAAGAAAGAAAGAAAGAAGGAAAAACATTAGATAAATGAGAAACAAATAATGAATGGTTACATAAACGAAAATAAGAAAAAAAATTAGTTAACTCAAAGAAAGAAAGAAAGAAAGAAAGAAAGAAAGAAAGGTTAATAACTCAAAAGATGGAAAGTAAATTAGATAAGCCAGTAAGATAAAAAGAAAGTTATATAACTCAAAGAACGAAAAATGAATGAAGGTTAAATGATTTAAATAATGAATGAAGGAAGTAAAATGGAAGGAAGGAAGGAGGACAGAGAAGAAAGAAAAATGCATATACTGTATAAAAGGAAAAAGAAAGAAGGAAAAACAAGAATTCCCTTGCTTTTGAAACTCTGGGAAGATCTGTATCAAAGTTTTCTTACTTGAAACCCAATAAACGTAAAACAATTCGATTATATATGCGGATGAATCGAAAGTAACGAAAAACTCATCGCCTAATCTTATCGCTGGAATAAGATTAAACGCAGTCAAGGCAAACGATAAATGTGTAATTAAGGCTGGTAAAAATAGAATTGCTCAATAGGAAATCGCTGGGCATTCCTATCTTCTTGGAGTTCTCAGTTTGTGAAGAGCGCAAAAAAATGAAGAAAGAACATTCTTTTACTCTCTCTCTCTGTCTATCTGTCTGTCCGTGTTTCTGTTGTCATGATTTCAAAGTCTCCACCTGTTCACCTCTTCTGCGAAAACATTCCAAGGTGATTCAATAAATGGTGAGTACTTATATAGGAGTCAGTCAGTTAAGTGCCATACGTGATACACGCTTGGGCGATCATGTCTCGCAAGAGACATGACTGACTGGGCAGAAGTTTATCCCACAGTAGGTTGCCATTGCTTTCTGCGGTAGACTGGTTGCCGACCAAGGCTATAGAACCCAATCTGTCCTGCTATTTAACCCATAACTGGAAGGAAGAGACGGATTAATACCGTTCCCAAGGGTATTTGCGCGTAAGTGAATACAATGGATTCAACTGGAATTGGAACTCGGCTCCCCGGTTTCTCGTTCCGCGCCGATATCCACTGTACCACAACGCACATCCTATATAGGAGTACCTTTATTTAAAATGATAGTAGCAAGCGAGACAATTGTCTCGTCTTGGATGACGGTCAACCGAGATGAAGAATTAAATTGAAATCTCCAAAGTGAAAAAGTAATCTTCAAACGAATTCACTATATTTATCAAGAAGTCATGGTAATTTACAGAAAATAAAAGGGTATTGTGTGGACAGTCATGGTTATCTGAAAGGGCACACTGCTTAAAAAAAAGTATATATGTACACTACCGGCCATAATTATTCGGATACAATTTACCCATCGCGCCAAGTAGACTATATATATATAGTATCGGCCATAATTATTATGCAGCCCCAGTTTTTAAAAAAATGATGTATTTCATACCATTTTTAGTATTCATTGCCAAGTGGATAATTCTAAATGAAAATAGAATGGTTCTTTTGTTATTATTACTTTGCAAAATTTTACAAGGCAGCCAGGAAGCCTTTGCTTCGGCCAGCCAATAAGAAGTTGAGACTAGCATGGGGAAGAGAGCACAAAAACTGGAAACCAAAACAGTTCATTTGATACTATGTTATTGTGCAGTATTAACAAAGAATCATTCTATTTTCATTTAGAATTATTCACTTCGTAATAAATACTAAAAATAGTATGAAATACATCATTTTTTTAAACTGGCGTGGCTTAATAATTATGGCCGGTAGTATATATATATATATATATATATATATAACATAGTGATGATCCACCTATACTGTCTTAATATGTATAGGAAAAATTATTAAAAAGTTGTGAATTTAAAAATGTATTTTTTTGACAGTATTTGTTTATTTCTATTATTATATTTTAAATTTCAGACCGCCCGCGGTCCTTTATCAGAAACAATGATTTTAAAATTTGAATTAGAAGCGTATTTCGCGTGAGCGTCTGTGGAGAGAGTCTGTTTACATCACGTGACGCGTTTGTTTACATCACGTGACGCGTCTGTAGAGAGAGTTTGTGTACATCAAGTGACGCAGAAAGCGACAGATTTTAAAAAATACATTTTTAAACTCACAACTTTTTAATAATTTTTCCATATATATATATATATATATATATATATATATATATACATTCATACTTGACCTGCCTTTTCCTACTCAAGGATCTCAAAGTACGAGTCATCTTTTTTTTTTTTTTGCCACGGGCTGGCAATCAAACGGAGAATCACGGAATCAGCGAAAACAAAATCTTTTTATACATTCTATAGTTATTTATAATATATATATATATGTTTTATTTAGACATTCTATACTTATTTATAATATATGTTTTATTTAAACATTCTATACTTATTTATAATATATATGTTTTATTTAGACATTCTATACTTATTTATAATATATATGTTTATTTAGACATTCTATACATATTTATAATATATATGTTTTATTTAGACATTCTATACTTATTTATAATATATGTTTTATTTAAACATTCTATACTTATTTATAATATATATGTTTTATTTAGACATTCTATACTTATTTATAATATATATGTTTATTTAGACATTCTATACATATTTATAATATATATGTTTTATTTAGACATTCTATACTTATTTATAATATATGTTTTATTTAAACATTCTATACTTATTTATAATATATATGTTTTATTTAGACATTCTATACATATTTATAATATATATGTTTTATTTAAACATTCTATACTTATTTATAATATATATGTTTTATTTAGCCATTCTATATTTATTTATAATATATATGTTTATTTAGACATTCTATACATATTTATAATATATATGTTTTATTTAGACATTCTATACTTATTTATAATATATGTTTTATTTAAACATTCTATACTTATTTATAATATATATGTTTTATTTAGACATTCTATACATATTTATAATATATATGTTTTATTTAAACATTCTATACTTATTTATAATATATATGTTTTATTTAGCCATTCTATATTTATTTATAATATATATGTTTATTTAGACATTCTATACATATTTATAATATATATGTTTTATTTAGACATTCTATACTTATTTATAATATATGTTTTATTTAAACATTCTATACTTATTTATAATATATATGTTTTATTTAGACATTCTATACATATTTATAATATATATGTTTTATTTAAACATTCTATACTTATTTATAATATATGTTTTATTTAGCCATTCCATATTTATTTATAATATATGTTTTATTTAAACATTCTATACTTATTTATAACATATATGTTTTATTTAGAGACATTCTATACTTATTCATAATATGTTTTATTTAGGCATTCTATACTTATTTATAATATATATGTTTTATTTAGACATTTTAAACTCACTTATGTTTTATTTAGACATTCTATACTTTTTATAATATATATGTTTTGTTTAGACATTCTGTACTTATTTATAATATATGTTTTATTTAGACATCCTGTACTTTTTATAGTGTATATTTATATATCGTATATTTTTTATACATTTTATTCATTTTTAATATATATATTTTATACCATATCTTTTTTATATATTGTATTTTTTATAGTGTATATTTTTATGTCGTGTATTTTGTAGTCATACTATATTTTTTCATAGAGTATATCTTTAAATCGTATATTTTTATTCATTGTATAACTTTTGTAGTGTATATTTTTATATCGTGTATTTTTTATACATTCATACTTTTTATGTTGTATAGTTTTTGCATACCTTTTATCGTATGCTGTAACTTCTCTATACAGCTCTGGCCAAAAGTTTTGCAACACCATAAAAATCCGAGTTATCAATAACAAAAAACAACTATTTTTGCTTTAGCATTTTAAAATTATAATTGAAACTATTCCAAAGCAAAAACAATTATTTATTATGATATATGTTAAATTTTGATATTTAAATTCAATACTTTATGTGCCTTTCTCTATTTTTAAGAACAAGTTTTATTCGCTTTGGCATAGACTCAATTAGTGATTTAAAAAGTTAGATCTAATAGAAGTTCAACATCTTTGTAGGACAGCTTCAAGTTCAATTCTTGTTGTTGGAGCAACTTCACGCACCTTTGGTTCCAGGATGGACCATAAATTTTTGATGGGATTGAGATCAGTTGAATTACTAGGTCAGTTTTGCAGAACTCTGAAGTTATTTTCCTCGAACCACTTCGTCACAGCTTTTACTTTATGGCAAGCTGCACCATCATGCCGAAACACCGCATCTCGATCAGGGTAGTGTTCTTTCAAAAAATGTTGTAGTCTGTTTTTGATAGTGTCCATATACCATTTCTTGTTCATTGACGTACCTTTGGGTACAATCACTAATTCTCCGACGCCATGAAAGGAGAAGCACCCTCAAATATGAACGAGGTCCGGATGCTTGACTGTGGATACCATACAATCAGAGTAGAATCTTTCACCGATTCGTCTTCTGATACGAATTGATCCATTGTTAGCGAAGCAGCTAAAAGGTGATTCATTAGAGAAAATCACATTTAACCAGTCTTCTATAGTCCAAATTTTTTGAATTCGACAGAAATTTAGTCGATCTTTTATATTTTTCATGTCAAATGTGACTTTTTTGTAGGCCTTTTTGACATCAATCCTTTCGTCAAAAAACGCCGCCGTACTGTGCAATCTGACGCTGCCACATCACCGCTGTGCTATTCCTTCAGTAACTGCTGACGACTGGCCTGTTGATCAGACAAACTAAGTTGCACCAGTCGTCAGTCATCTCGCTCTGTAGACACTTTTGGACGACCACTTCGAACCCCAAGTTTTCTTCCACTTCTGGACTATTCTTGTGACTGCTGATACATGAACCTGCTCCTATTTGTCAATCTGACTGCAGCTCGGACCGGATTTGTATAAACAACAATTACAGATCGTTTAGATTTGGAACAATGACCTGTTCACATTTGGATCATAATTAGATGTACAGAATGAATAATGTGGTTTAAAAAAGAATTACTGTCCAATCTCTTCTCTCCGCTTTGCTTTTCACTTCACTCTGTCTGCTGAATATGCGATTCAA
Source organism: Ascarosepion bandense (assembly GCA_037127315.1). NCBI lineage: Eukaryota > Metazoa > Mollusca > Cephalopoda > Sepiida > Sepiidae > Ascarosepion > Ascarosepion bandense. Next base: position 1,193,032 of record JBBBDQ010002060.1, on the reverse strand, counting down.
AAAGAAAGTACTGTCCAATCTCTACCCATTTTTTTTTTGTCTCCAGAAAAAATATTCCTTCCCATTTCATAAAGTCGAGAACTCGCCCATTCAAATCACTTAAAATTTGCATAAGCGAATTAAACACGTCCTATTTGTTGATTATTCATGGTTTCCTTCCCTTTCGGTATTCAAAAATATCTGAAACTATACTTTTACATAGTGTTGTAAAACTTTTGGCCAGAGCTGTACACTGTTTGCTATTTAATATTACGCTGGATATTTTTTTATATTGTTTAATGTGTCTTTTTATAAATTGTATATATTTTTATATTATATATTTTTGTGCTGTATATTTTTATGTTGTTTACTGTATATTGGATGTGCGTTTTGGTGAAGTGGATATCGGCTTGGAATGAGAAATCGGGGAGCCGAGTTCGAATTCCAGTCGTAATTCTTGCATTCACTTACGCGCAAATATCCTTGGGAAAGGTAATAATCCGTCTCTTCCCTCCAGTTATGGATTAAATAAGAGGACAGATTGGGTTCCGTAACCTTAGTCGGCAACCAGTCTACCGAAGAAAGCAATGGCAACCTACTGCGGGATAATCTTTTGCCCAGTCAGTTATGTCTCTTTCGAGACATGATCGCCCAATCGTGTATCACTTAAATGACTGACTATTGCATAACTTACATTTATTCATAGGAGAAGAAATAAAAAATAATCCAAACCCCTGAGCCTGAGAGAAGGGATATATATATATATATATATATATTTGCTCTACTACTGTATTTTCGTACTTTCGTATTGAGCACTTTTTCTGGTGTTTAGGTTCCGTTTTGGGTTTTTTTTTCTATCCTGCGGATACTTGACATTTTGTTCTTGTTCCGCTGGTTTTTTATTTTTCTCCCCACCTCATTATCCGACGACATATTATGCCGGATTTTAACGGATTTAGGTTCTGTTTGTTAACATTTTTTTCGAAGGTTTAGATTAATGTAAACTTACGGAGTCTAGTTTATATATATATATATATATATATATATATATATATATATATAATACAGAGGATATACATATATTCTTCACTATTCGGCGAGATAATTATTGCAAAAAAAAACATGATCAGACCTTGTTATAGAGCAAACACGCGGCAAGAGTTTTTTCATAACTGGTTGTAAAGTTTAATAACTGGTATTAAAGAGAATGAACCGAAACAACGCCATTTCGCTGTTGTATCTCTAATGAACTGAGCCGTCTCTGTCTCGACTCGATATTTTCTTGCTCCATGAGCGTGACAGTATATATATATATATATATATATATATATATATACAAGAAATCTAGAAGTGAGCCACCACCTACCGCGGTTTTACACAATGCTTCTTCAGGGTAAGAGCCTCTTACCATGAAGAACTGTTGTGTGAAACCGCCGTAGGTGGTGGCTCGCTTCTTGATTTCTTGTATTGTATTCTCGCTCTACTTTCCTACTTTCGTATCGAGAACTTTATTGTTAAGGTTTCGTCTTGGGTTTATATATATATATATATATATATATATATATATATACGTAAAAAATCACAAGATCGCCAAAACCTACCGCGGTTTCACACAACGAGCCGTTGTGTGAAACCGCGGTAGGTTTTGGCGATCTTGTGATTTTTTTACGTGTCTTTGCTCTACATTGCTTCCTCTTTGTTATTCCACTTTGGTTAGTTCTGTATCGAGCACTTTTTCTTTCTTTGTGGTTGGTCCGTTTGGGGTTTTTTTCTTTTCTGCGGGGTATTGTATGTATTGTCTGTATTCCGCAGTTTTCTTTTTTTTTCCTCCTCTTGTCCAACGCCTTATAGCGACGGACAGTAACGGAGTTAGATTCTGTCTGTTATTTGTTGTCCTCAAAGTTTATTTCCGTATAATTTTAGGATTTAGTTACTTACAGAGTCGGTCTTGTTATTATATATATATATATATATATATATAAGGCAATATGTTTGTGTGTGTGTCTGTTTATCTGCCTGTATGTCTGTATTTTTCAGCCCTTTTATTTTCGTTTTTGTTTCGGGTTTGGCTCTAAGTAGGTATAATTGGAGTTCTTAGTCTCAGCCAAGATACCATTTACTCAGAGGACTTATTTAGCCTTCAAAATTCAGTTTACGACGAAAAGAACTTATTTGATATCGATACCAGGAAATCGAAATTTGACTTACATCCATTCATTTTTCTTTCAGTCTACGGTATGGTTTTAACTGGAAACAACTATTGCTTTTTAGTCTTTCGTGCCAACGTCCAAAGAGTCTGATCTCCAGGACCATGGATTAGTTTTAAAGCTTTCATTACATCCGAGCAACGTCGGGCTATACTGCTAATTAACAATAAAAAGAATGCAGATGACATAGTGTTGATAGCAGACACGGTAAGTAAGCTTCAAAAACTCTTACAGAATGTAGTAAAGGAAAGTGAGAAGAGAGGACTAAACACCAACTGCAAGAAGACAAGGATACTTGGTTGTTAGCAAACGGATGAAACCGGAGTTCGAATGGCAAATTTGAGATACTAAAATCTATCAAGTTTGGAAATTTAGATATTTAGGAAGTGTTTCAACCGAGGACTGGAAGAGTGACATCGAGATCCGAAGATGCATTGGTATAACCAAGGAAACATTTCAGAAGACAAGAGTGACAATGGTAAATAGAAAAAAACTTCTCTAGGAACAATGAAAACAGTACTAAATTGTCACGTGGTATCTGTCATCCTGAATGGAATTGAGTGTTCAAAGATGAAGAAAACTTGAAACAACAGAAATGTGTTTCTATGCTGAGGATACCATAGACCGAACATGTGAGCAACGAGGAAGTTTTAAAGAAAATAGAAACAAAAAGCAACTTTATTTAACATCAAGAAAAGAAGAGTTGAGGTTGCATAATGAGAAAGGATTGCTTGTGAAATTTAATACGAACGAGGCACGTACAGGACAACAGTACAAAGAAAAGCAACGTATAACATACTTGCTAAGTTTGAGTCAAACAGTGTTTAGAAGAAATAAGAGAAAGACAAAGTTTAAGAGCTGCACAGGACAGAAAATTGTGGAGAGCCATGATCACTTACCTCCTGAGGGGAAAATGGTACATAAAGCGAAAGAAGAAGATTAGGCTGGCAACAAGCTAAGATTTTCTTTTTTCGCACTTCTCACTTGTAGGACTCCCTTCCAGCTTCATGCTTTTCAGTCAACTTTAAATGCAATGTCATCCCTATATACTATCTTCTTAGTTGCTTTTCTTTTGTTCTCGCGTTTTCTGGTTTTTAATAATTCCACATTCAGTAGCCCCTTGTGTCTTAGTTGCTTTATTGCCTTGATTGGGGTGAACACGATTAAAGAAATATCAATAAAATTTTAGCAAATTTAGGAACTATTTATAAATTAATTAAAAAAGAATGATGCGATAACACGAACTGTCACGTGAAGACGCGATATTAAAAAAAAAAACAGACGCGATATTAAAAAAAAACAGACGAGATATTTGAAAAATGGAACTAAAATAATAAAAAAAACGAAAACTTTGTTTTCATTTTCTTCTATATGCCGTGTCACTTCAGGGTGTAGGCGTTCATGCCTCTCCACAATTTCCTTAGTACTTTCCAGTTTCCATAATCACTGGGAGGCAATCGCTTTTACAGTCAGCAATTGGAAGTTTTGCAGTGTAAAACTGCATTCTTGAATTTCTTACTGATAGTTATATAGTGCGTTGTGGTGCAGTGGTTATCAACTCGGAACGACAAATTGGGGAGCAGAGTTCGAATTCCAGTTGGATTCCTTGCATTCACTTATGCACAAATACCCTTGGGGAAGGTATTCATCCGTTTCTTTCCCTTCAGTTATGGGTTAAATAATAAAATAGATTGGGTTCTATAGCCTTGGCTGGCAACCAGTCTACCGCAGAAAACAATGGCAACCTACTGCGGGATAATCTTCTGCCCAGTCAGCCATGTCTCTTTCTTTAAGCGTGTATCACGTATGGCACTCAACTGAATTATATGGTCGATTTGAATTTTGTTTTGTTTCTCCTCTTTGGCTTCTCCCTGTCTATATTCGACTTGGGTGTTCTTGAAACCAGATGTAAGCTATTACCTGGTCATTCAGTTAAGTGCCGTTGGTGATACACGTTTGGGCGATCATGTCTCGACAAAAGATTGGGTAGAAGATTTTTCCGCAGTAGGTTGCCATTACTTTCTGCAGTAGACTAGTTGCCAACCAAGACTATAGAACCCAATCTGTTCTGCTATTTAACCAATAGCTGTAGGAAGAAGAGGTGGATTATATTATTATATTAATAAGTAGTAATTAGTGGAGGATCAGTTTACTACTTCATGATAATAGAAAACTGATCCCCCACTTTATGCCTAGTAGAAACTTTGATTATGATTCTAACTGTTATATTCAGTCAGTTAAGTGCCATAAGTGATACACGCTTGGGCGATCATGTCTCGAAAGAGACATGACTAACTGGGCAGAAGATTATCCCGCAGTAGGTTGCCATTGCTTTCTGCAGTAGACTAGTTGCCAACCAAAGCAATAGAACCGAATCTGTTCTGCTATTTAACCCATAGCTGGAATTCGGACTAGGAACGATATAAACGACGGCGTATCACTAAGGCTAGTTTTATATATACTTTAGCTGAATATAGATCTGAACATTTCATTCTATGGTAAATTTTTGATTTGTTCCCCGAAGGTCTTTACCCCCTTTAAATTTTTCCAAAACATCCTTATTTCCGTGCAAAATCAAATCGATAATTTTTTATTGACGAAACCTACCTTTTTTCAAGTTAACGAGCAAAAAAATATCGAACTTCTTGTCGCTGTTTATCTTACCACGTTTCAAAAATGTTATTCACTGCAGAATGATTTCACGCGTAGTTTGCCAATGTTTCGGCCTTTTTACTTCTTTTTTGCAATTACTACGCGGAAATTGAGTTCCGAAACCAAACGAATCGCGGAGTAATTGCTCAAAAGAAGTAAATAGGCCGAAATAAGTATCCTACGCCTCAAGTCATTCAGCGGTGAATCAGATATGAGAGCGTTGGTAAGGGGTGAGATATAGTCGGATTTATTTCTGGCCGATAACATGAAAAAAGGTAGGTGTCTTCAATAAACAATTATCGATTTGAGTTCAGCATATACATTTGCACGGAATTAAGGATGTCTTGGAAAGATTTGACAGTAAATTTTCGTTTTAAGTACCGACGGCTTTTCACCTTTTTTACCTTTTTTTATCTAAATGTCCATAAAAAAACGAACTAAATCTCGCACTTTTTCTCTCCCGTAACTCTCACGAAGTCATGTAATTAACTGCAGAATGACGTACTGCGTATGTAATGAATTTTGGCAGATTTATGGTCGATTTTTCTTCATTTCCTGATACTTCTGGCGATGTACTTCCGATAATGAAAGTAATGCGCTATTGTATTTCTACGCTTATTACTTTCATTACAGGAAGTCCATCGCCGGAAGTTTCAGTAAAGGAAGAAAATCGACCAAAAATCGACTGAAAATTGCTGCGTACGTAGAACATCATTCTGCAGTTAATTACATGACTTCGTGAGAGTTACGGGAGAGAAAAAGTGCGAGATTTAGTTCGTTTTTTTATGGACTTTCAAAGCAAAAAGATAGGACAATTCTACTCCTGCAGCTTCTTCTCTCGCACTTCCCGCCTGTGGAACTCGCGTCCGTATTCTTGCTTTCCTGGCGGTTACAACCTCCAGAAATTTAAATGCAAAGTTAATACTCATCTACTAACCACTGGACTCTAGCTTTCTCCCCACCCTCGTATAACCTTCCCTTTATCTCCAACTATGTATCTGTCATCGCACTTGCTTTCTCAGCTTTCTATTGTTCCTTTCTAACTAGTTTGTACTCCTCACACTTTTCTAATTAATCTTTTTACATTTATGTAGCCCCCTGCACATCAGTGGCGTTTCCGCCTTGCTCGGGGTGAAATGATTAAAAAAAAAAAGGAAAAAAAAAAACGGTTTCTTCAATAACTAACAGTCGATTTGAGTTCAGCATATAAATTTGCACAGAGATAATGCTATTTTGGATACATTTGAATGGGAAACGCGTTGGGACTTACGACGAAAATTTACAGATTTGACGGAGTAAAGGCCTTCGGGGAACAAATCAAAAATTTACCCATTCTATAATGTTCGATCTATTCACCGAATTAAGTACATGGATAAGATAAAAAATAATGAAAACATAATATTTGCCATGTAACATAAATGCTTTTTTCTTTTTTTCATTTTTATGCTTTCTACTTATTGATGTGACTATCCCTTTGCGAACGCGCTTACTCGTGAAAATAAGTATAAGTTTAGATATAAAAAAAAAAAAATCTGTGGACACATACATAGGCATTCAGCGGAGTGTACTGAGCGGAGTCTGTGACTAAATATATAGTTTGAGAGACAAGTGACATTTCTACATTAAATAACGAATCGCTGGTAGACGATTTTATTCATAGCCCCGTGTTGTCATGCGTACGCAGCTTTTAGACATATTAGCGAGAGCGCGCTCGAAGTGAAAAAGATATTCTATCGAATGTTAGACATTAAAAGTTTTTAAAACTCACTTCGGTCAAAGACAACATTAAAAGCACAGGTCCCCAACCCGCGCAAAGAAAAAGATGAAAGATGGAGAGGGGAAAAAAATCAACTAAAAAGAAAAACAAAAAAAGAAAGTTAATCATACTGAATGACATCACAATCAGCATAAAATTTCCCTGATACACATTCATTGATGTCAAAGTTGAATGCACACATATGCAGCACTACAGAAAGACAGACGTTCAGAAATAAAAAAAAAAAATAGAAGACATACACACGCACGCATTCATCTAAAAAAGAAGCAGAAAAAATACAAGACAAAAAAAAAAAAAAAATCACGGACGCAGACACACGTACACAAACAGACGAATACGCAAGTGTTCGATTCGGCTCGGTAATACCAACACAAATGCTTATGAAGAGGCAGATAAAAATGCAGATATGAAAAAATTTGCTTTTTACTAACTGTTCATCACATACAACACTCCAAACATTCACTCAAGTCAAAGGTTTTTTTTTTTTTTTTTTTTTATAAGCGTTTCACCCCGAGCAAGGCATGTCACTGCCACTACTGTGCAGGGGGCTACGTAGAGTGGAGAAAGGCTGATTAAATATAGGAAATAACAGAGGGTGGGTGATAGGCGGGTGAGGATACCGAGAATGAGGGTTGGGTAGATGAGAGTGTTGTGAGAATAGTTGGGAGTTAGTGTGATAGGAGGTGTCTATTGACCCTACATTTAAACACCTGGAGATTGTAACTGTCGGGAAAGCAGACTTGTGGAAGGGAGTTCCACAGGCGGGAAGCGCGAGAAAAGAAGCTGTCGGAGCAGAATTTACGGTTACATCTTATTTGTTTAACTGTAAAAGGGTGGGACCTAGTTGCTAATCTAGTATCTCGTGTAAATTCGTGCTTAGGCGGCACCAGTGATCTAAGCTCATCGGAGCAGAAGCCATGAAAGTACTTGTAGAAGAGGCACAGGGAAGCTACATCACGCCGGTGTGAGAGCGGCTGCAACCGGTCTGCCAAGTCAGTATCAACCACGTTACAGACTGAATAAAGTTGCTTATAAAGGTTGCTAGACGAATTAAGGAGTGCCGAACCAGGGCATGAATAGGTTCAAATTTGAATGAGTAGAGAACTAACCACTCAGCGGTCTCAAGGCAAAGGGTTAATGATTGCGGTTCTTTAAGAAGGTTGTTAGACGAGTTAAGAAGTGCAGAACCTGGGCTTGAATAAGGTCAAATTTTAATGACTAGGGAACTAAATACTTGGTGGTCTCAAGGCAAAGGGTTACTGAATGAGGTTCTTTAAGAAGGTTGTTGGATTTGTTAAGAAGTTTAGAACCTGGGCTTGAATATGTTCAAATTTTAATGAGCGGGAAACTAACCACTCGGCGGTCTCAAGGAAAAGGGTTATTGATTGAGGTTCTTTTAGAAGGTTGTTGGATTAGTTAGTGCAGAACCTGGGCTTGAATAGGTTCAAATTTTAATGAGCGGGGAACTAAGCACACAGCGGTCTCAAGTTAAGGGTTTACTGAATGAAGTTGCTTAAGGTGGTTGTTAGACTAGTTAAGGAGTGCAGAACTTGGGCTTGAATAGGTCCAAATTTTAATGAGCGGGGAACTAAGCACACAGCGGTCTCAAGTTAAGGGTTTACTGAATGAAGTTGCTTAAGGTGGTTGTTAGACTAGTTAAGGAGTGCAGAACTTGGGCTTGAATAGGTCCAAATTTTAATGAGCAGGAACTAAGCACTTGGCGGTCTCAAGGCAAGAGTTTACTTATTGTGGTTCTTTAAGAAGGTTGTTTGACGAGTTAAGAAGTGCAGACTTGGGCAAATTTTTATGAGTGGGTACCTACCAATCGACAGTTTCAAGGCAAAGGGTTACTGACAGAAGTTGCTTAATAAGGTTGTTGGATTAGTTAATGAGTGCAGAATCGAAGATTGAATAGGTTCAATTTTTGATGAACGGGGAACTAACCACTCGGCGCTCTCAAGAAAAAGGTTTATTGATTGAGGTTCTTTAAAAATGTTGTTGGACTAGTTAAAGAGTGAAGAATCTGTGCTTGAATAGGTTCAAATTTTAATGAGCGGGGCACCAACCAATCGGCGGTTTCAAGGCAAAGATTTACTGAACGAGGTTGCTTTTGAACGAGGTAAGAAGTGCAGAAGCTTGGCTTAAATAGGTTCAAATTTTAATGAGCGGGTAACTAACTACTCGGTAGTCTCAAGGCAAAGGTTTACTGAAGGAGGTTGTTTAAGAAGTTGGATAAATTTAGGAGCGCAGAGCTTGGGCTTAAATAAGTTCACATTTCAATGGGCGGGGAAACAACCATTCGGCACTCTGTTCCATAAACTAAACTTTCTCGGGAAGAGGAAGTCTGAGTGGAACCATCTTTCTTACCAATGAAATACAACAAGATGAAGATATTTCGTTCCAATATTCATGCAATGAAGGCATTAGCTGTTCTGAACTGGTGGAACTAAGTAATGTCACATGCTAGAAAAACTCCCATTGAAATTTGGATAGAGTAGCAAAAATTTTCCGTTGTTTTGTTGGTGGGAAAATTTCGCTGTAATCGAAGAAGAGAATATTGGATTGTTATGTGATGCCTGTCCTTCAATATGGCAGCGAATGATGGATAATCTCATTAAAGCTGAAGAAAATACTAGACGCAACTGAAACGGGTTTCTAAACAGGATGCTTAGGATACCATGGACGTTTTGAAGGGACGCGTGGCATGAAGAAGTATGTTTAGCAATTGATTGAAAACTGGGTGAACTTAAATCTCAATAAACATTCAAAACAAGGAATCTAATTTAGAATCCAACCGTTCATCATTAACGGAAAACATTTATCCACGATGATTCAAAAATAGAAAGGGGCGTAAGACAAGGTTGTCTCTTCTCACCGGATCTATTCTTCATGTGAGCAACGATGAAGTTTTAGAGCAAAAAGAAATAAAATAGCAACTTATAGTTAACCCCAGGATGTGCGTTGTAGTACAGTGGATATCGGCTCGGAACGAGAAACCGGGGAGCCGAGTTCGAATTCCAGCTGAATCCATTGTATTCACTTACGCGCAAATACCCTTGGGAAAGGTATTAATCCGTCTCTTCCTTCCAGTTATGGGTTAAATAGCAGGACAGATTGGGTTCTATAGCCTTGGTCGGCAACCAGTCTCCCGCAGAAAGCAATGGCAACCTACTGCGGGATAATCTTCTGCCCAGTCAGTCATGTCTCTGTCGAGACATGATCGCCCAAGCGTGTATCACGTATGGCACTCAACTGACTGATAGTTAACCCCATGAAGAGATAGTTGAGTTTTCTGGGGTACCTAATGAGAAAGGATTCCTCGGGAAATCTAATAAGCACGGGCCATGTACTGGGTAACTGTACTGAGGAAAACAATGCATAACATACTTAGTGAGTTTGAGTGAATGGGACATAAAATGAGGAAGGGGTGCTTGAAGAATCAGATGCGCATAGGACGGAAATAAGGAAAGAGAAAAGCAGAGAGAACAACGCTTGACATGCTTGATGGATTTGAGCAGATAGATGGCGAAGCAGGGTTTAGAAAGAAGAACAAGAGAAGGGGTGCCAAGAACTACAAGGATAGGAAGATGTGAAAAGCCATGATCGCCTACGTCATGAAGGGACACGGCACATAGAAGAAGAAGAAGAAGAAGAAGAAGAAGAAGAAGAAGTCCATGGGAAATGGATTGTAGGGTGTTAAATGATCACTTGTTAGAGTGATCCCCGCTCAAAATTTTCCGAACCCTCTTGTAAGAGCGAACATCTTAATATTGCTTGGGAGATCTCTCTTGAAGATTAATATCTATTTAGGCGTATGTGAATGCAACGAATTCAACTGGTATTCGAACATGGCTCTCTGATTTCTACTTCCGAGCCAATATCCACTGCACCGTTGATTATGTCAGTCAGTTAAGTTCCATCCGTGATACACGCTTTGGGCGATCATGTCTCGAAAGAGACATGACTGACTGGGCAGAAGATTAACTCGCAGTAGGTTGCCATTGCTTTTTGCGGTAGACTGGTTGCCAGCCAAGGCTATAGATACCAATCTGTCCTGTTATTTGACTCATACCTAAAGAGGGGAAAAGATGTATTAGATTATATTATTGAGTATTAATTAGTGTGGGATCAGTTTATTACTTCATAACAATATAAAATCGATCCCCCGCTTTATGACCAGCAGAATTCTTAATCATGATTCCAACTATTATATTCAGTCAGTCAGTTAAGTGCCATACGTGATACACGCTTTGGGCGATCATGTCTCGAAGAGACATGACTGACTGGGCAGAAGATTTTCCCGCAGTAGGTTGCCATTGCTTTCTGCGGTAGACTGGTTGCCAAACAAATCTATTGAACCTAATCTGTCCTGCTATTCAACCCATAGAAGAAGAAGAAGTCGATTATATTATTATATTAATTAGTAGTTAGTGGGGGATCAGTTTACTACTTCATGACAATAAAAAACAGATCCCGCACTTTATGACCAGTAGAAACTTTGCTTACGTGTCCAATTATTATTTTCAATCAGTCAGTTAAGCGCCATACTTGATACACACTTTAGGCGATCATGTCTCGAAAGAGACATGACCAACTGGGCAGAAGATTATCCCGCAGTAAGTTGCCATTGCTTTCTGCAGTAGACTGGTTGCGAGCCAAGGCTATAGAACCCAATTTATCTTATTATTTAACCCATAACTAGAGGAAAGAGCAGATTAATTCCGCTCTCAAGAGTATTTGCGCGTAAGTGAATGCATTGAATTCAACTGGTATTCAAACTTGGCTCTCTGATTTCTACTTCCGAGTTAATATCCACTGCACCGTTGATTATGTAAATAGAATTTTTATTTATTTGTTTAATCATTTCACCCCAAGTCAATCAATAAAGCTACTAAGATAACGATTGATATGGCATTTAAAATTTTAAAGATCAACGGCAATAAAGCCACTAAGATGCAAGGGGGCCACTGAGTGTTAAAGAATAAGAGAAAAAGAAAAACATTATTAAGAAAAGGAAACAGTAAAAGAACAGAAATTAAGAAGACAAAAGATATAATTTGTAAATTGATGAGACCTAAATGCCAATCTTGTACTGCATTAAATTTCGCAAACTTCAGGTATCAAAGATGAAAGCATATCTGAACAAAAGCCATGAAAATATTTTTCTTAATTAAAGACAGTGAGAAGCTACGTTCTGGCGACGGAGAACTAACTGAAGCCAAGATGCCAACTTAGGACCAATAACAATGCAGATTCTCTTGATTTTATCAACAATTTATGAATACATAATCTGTTAATCCAGTAATATTTAATACATGGGGAAATGGTAGAATTGAAAATGTGTTAGTTAGACCTAGCAATTGATTCGGTATTTTCACGGCTTCTGCTCCGATGAATTTAGCTCACTGGTGCCCCCTATATATGAATTTCCTCGAGCCACAAGATTAGCAGCTAGGTCTCACCCTTTTACTGTCAAACCAATAAATTGTAAACGCAAATACTACTCCACAGCTTCTTTTCTTGCACTTCCCGCCTTTCGTTTACTTGCTTCCCCGACACCTACAATCTCCAAGGATTTAAATTAAGTCAATAGTCATCACCTATTTCACTACCCTGCATCCTCTCTATCATGCTCCCTTCTCCGTCCACTCTACTCTCATCAGTATTCTCTTCCTTCTTTTACCCACTTTCTGACACTTTCTGACACCCTCTATAACCTGTCACTCTTTCTCATAACTTTTTTCCTATGTAACCCCTTGCAAACAGTGGCAGTAAAATGCCTTGCTTGGGGCAATATGATTATAAAAAAAGTATAATCTTTCCGCTTCATGTTAGCAAGAAAAGATTACCCCGAGAAGGCGTAACAAGTTCTTAACCTGGAGGTTAGCATCAGCCATAATAACGAAGGCAGAAAGCGTTTATTGTATAGTCTGTTGTATTACATTGTGAGCAATCTATTGCATTATTCTACCAGTTACTTATGGTGGGGGTAACTATTTCAAATTATTCTAGAGTCTATTGAGTAGGAATCAATGTGCATTCAAATGAAGATTTTTGGTCATTTAGAGTATTGTGCGATATAGTGCAATAGATAATAGGAATAGATATTGCATTTAAAATTTTGAAGATCAAAGGCAATAAAGCCTCTAAGATGCAAGGGGCTACTGAGTATTAAGGAATAAAAGAAAAAGAAAAGCACCTCTGAAGTCTCCTGTATCTCTGAAGTCCTCTTTCTCTCCTATCCTCGGGTCATTACTTCCCGCCTTTCATGTAACAGGAATAAAGGCTCATCTCTGGTTTCCTGTTAAGAAATGGGTTTCCGGTTTCTTTCCTCTCCTCACGTCTTACCCGTGATGATGTGACGAGTTCTTTGTAATGTGCATGGATGGTGGCAACAGCTCTTCATACTGGTTGGTAGTTTTCTGGTTGCTGCTTCCAGCTGGTAGTTAAGAGCCCGAGTCCCTGCGTAGCGTCTTGAGAGGCTGTTCTGATCAACAGTTGAATAATATGTATTATAGTGCCATGTCGCACATGGATGGGTGTCCCTGGAAGGCTCTCCGGTGGGCAACCTTGTTGCAGTCTGAGCTAAATACCTTCTTACACATGTTGCATTTGAAGACCGACTGCTACTGATACCTTAGGCTTCTCCTTACTGAAATGGCTCTAAATCATGACAACACACAATCAAATATATAAAACTAAACCAGCTAAACAAAAATCACCGAAACATCTCAACATTTCTTTCTTTAACGTCCGTGGTATCCGTACCAATTTTTGCAGTATGAAATCATTCTTCTGCGAAAGGTCACCTGACGTACTAGATCTCTGCGAAACCAATCGCAAACCTACAATTCCCTACTCTAATTTCTCGGTTCTTGGATAGCTTCTCTTTAGGAAGGATTCCACTGTTCATATGCATGTTCATATTATTTTTTTTTTTAAGCGTTTCACCCCGAGCAAGGCATGTCACTGCCACTACTGTGCAGGGGGCTACGTAGAGTGGAGAAAGGCTGATTAAGTATAGGAAATGACAGAGGGTGGGTGATAGGCGGGTAAGGATTTGGGTAGATGAGAGTATTGTGAGAATAGTTGGGAGTTAGTGTGATAGGAGGTATCTATTGACCCTACATTTAAACACCTGGAGATTGTAACTGTCGGGAAAGCAGACTTGTGGAAGGGAGTTCCACAGGCGGGAAGCGCGAGAAAAGAAGCTGTTGGAGTAGAATTTACGGTTACATCTTATTTGTTTAACTGTAAAAGGGTGGGACCTAGTTGCTAATCTAGTATCTCGTGTAAATTCCTGCTTAGGCGGCACCAGTGATCTAAGCTCATCGGAGCAGAAGCCATGAAAGTACTTGTAGAAGAGGCACAGGGAAGCCACATCACGCCGGTGTGAGAGCGGCTGCAGCCGTTCTGCCAAGTCAGTATCAACCACGTTACAGATCCTCCTTTGTATTTTGTCAAGAAGCCCAAGGAGAGCAGCAGGGGCACCCGACCAGATATGGCAGCAATATTCAATACACGGGCGGATGGTAGATTTGTATATGTGCAGAATAGATTCAGGTGGGAAAAATTTCCGGGCCCTGCACAGGGAGCCCACTTTCATAGCAGCAGATTTGGCAATGGATTCAATATAGTCATTCCATTTGAGGTCCGCCGAGAGTGTAAGGCCAAGGAGGCGTAGTATTTTACTCTCTGGGAGGCTAGCCTGTCCCATGCTAATGGGAGGTAGATGCGATTGTCTATGGTGGCTAGGGAGATCTCTCTTGAATCTCTTGTTCACTCCTACATGTGTCTACGTCTCACTAAACTCAGTCAGCTATTTCTTCTTTCTCTGCTGCTTCCTGCAAGAGTTCGCCGAACAACAGAAACACCTCGATCCCTTTTCTATTCAAATAATTCTAAGTTTTCACATCGACTAAAGACAAGCCCGAGTACTTTGCTCGCAAAATCAATTTTGGACATTTATAAATGCTGATATACATCTTAAGGTTCTCGTCAGAATTCATTTGGCATATTTTTAAATTTACCATTCATCCGTGCATTGAATACTGTTGTCATATCTGGTCGCGTGCTTCTGCTATTCTGTTGGAATCAGTCATGCACATTTATAAATCAACCATTCGTCCGTGCATTGAATACTGTTGCCATATATGGCTGGGTGCTCCTACTATTCATCTTGAGGTTCACGTCAGAATCCAATTTCCACATTTATAAATCTATCATTCGTCTGTGCATTGAATACTGTTGTCATATGTGGTCGGGTGCTCCTGCTATTCATCTTGAGGTTCTCGACAGTATTCATTTTTCAAATTTATAAATTTACCATTCATCCGTACATTGAATACTGTTGTCATATCTGGTCGGGTGTTCCTGCTGTTCATCTTGAGGCACTCGTCACAATCCATTTTCAACATTTATAAATCGATCATTCGTCTATGCATTGAATACTGGTTGGGTTCTCTTGCTATTCATCTTAAGATTCTCGCTAAAACCCAAAGAAGAATCTGCAATATAATTGATACTGACCTGGTAGGCCGCTTTCATTCACTTTCTCGATGTGATGTGACTTGCCTCTGTTATTTTTTACAAGTATCTTCATGGAAACTGTTCTGACGAGCTCTCTTCTCTGATTCTCCGACTACATGTATTTACCCGTGCGACTAGATTGGCATTAAGGTCCCAACCTTTTACTAACGAAATAGTGAAATATAACGGCTTTTTCTACTCTAACAGTTTCTTTTCTCGCGCTTCCCGTTTGTGGAACTCACTTTTATTTGTTTGCTTCCCTGACAGCAACCATCTCCAAAAGTTTAAATGCCATCTTGTATTTACTTGATTCCTATCTATATCTTATAGTTTTTTTACATCCTCTGTACATTTTACAGTTACCTATTACCTCACTATAATTCCTTGTGCCCGAGTGGCATTTCTGCCTCGCTTGGGGTGAAATGATAAAAAAAATTGACTTGGAATGAGAAATCGGAGAGCCAAGTTCGAATTCCAGTTGAATTCGTTGCATTGGTATTAATCTATCTCTTCTCCCTTCAGCTATGGGTTAAATTGCAGGGCAAATTGTGTTCTATAGCTTTGGTTGGCAGAAAGAAATGGTAACCTACTGCTGGAAAATCTGTCTTGTCAGTTATGTCTCGAAAGTGACATGAGCGTCCAACCGTGTATCACGTATGGCACTGAACTGACTGATAGTGTTGTTAATTAACTTTTTAGTTATTTATTATTGATTATTTTATTGTGGGTTGTTATCACTGCGTTTTTTTTTTGTTTTTTTTTTTTGTTTATCTGTGCGTTTATAGTTTGTTAATTTTATTATTATTTAGTTAGTTTTTTTTACTTATTTATTTGTTTGGATTAATTTTGATTACTTGTTTTCGCTTATTTATTTTATTTTATTTACGTTTATTCAGCACCATTTTCAGTTTTTAATTTTTACTACGTTACTTAATAATTTTTACTACGTTACTTAATAATTTTTACTACGTTACTTAATAATTTTTACTACGTTACTTAATAACGTAGTAAAAATGGGTTTTGTGTCTGCATTTTGAGATGATCGTTTTGCTCTGGGAATATAATTATAGCTATTTTTCTGAAACGAACTTCATCAATTACTGATGGAATTTCCTCCTTTTCTAACAAGGATTATTCATAATTTGTAAATCGTTTCATAAATTAATCAACACTACATGTATATTTACACACTATAGATTAAAAGTTCGAGGACACCCTCTGAAATTGATAATTAAATGTCACACCTTAATGCATTTTAATTAACTCAATAATTAAAAAAAACAATTCAACCATTACTGCTTGGCATTTAGTTATTTTTATTTTTACCTAAAATTTGAAATTTTGTGTTTAAAATAACCATTAGCCAGCATGGTGGAGTTGGCAAAAAGTGGTAATTTTTCCATGGAAACATTATGCAGTAATGGCTTAATTAAGTTATAACTATTATTATTATTATTGGATATATCATGAAACCTTTTATGAAGGGAAACTCCGTCTGGCCTGAAGACATCTAGTAAATTAATTCTGAAAAGAGTATGCAACTTTCAATTTTGAAGAAGCCCTTAGAATTCCAGTCGGTGCCTCCCAAAACTTCTAGCCTATAACGCCTATTTCATTAATTTCGTAAAATCTGCATTAAATAGTGATCTGAGACCTTTTTGATATTATAATTGTGTATCGTCTCCCTTGTTAGGCTGACGTTTAGTGCCATAGGTCTGACCCTTATGACGGAACGCCATCTTGTCTGCTGCTAGCATTTCTCACTGACTCACAATAATAAATAAATAAATCAATAAATAATGTATAATTGACAATAAGTAGATATATAAATCGGCTTTTCTTCCTGAAAAGTAAGCTAAATTTAGCGCAGACATCTATACGCATACCTACCTATATGCAATATCATATATATATTTTCAAAGAATCGTGTGTCTAGAAAATGCAGATGAAAGCATGCGAGCAGGATAAGAAGAGAGGGTATGCAAAACAAAGTAAAAGTGTAGATATATGTGTATGTATCGACTTATATAAGAGGATTACATCCCTTGCTTTCAGGCCATCTGTCGACCTGTAAGGCAACTTCCTTCTACGTTCTCCTAAGAAACATTTCTTTAAAGTAAAGAGATTGTCAACGTAGCGAGAGGCTTATTGTTCATCACTGCGATGATTGCTGTAGAGATTGGAGTGTTTCTTGAACTTGTGATTTGGACAAGGGGTTTGTTGACATTTATATGTGCTACCAAAGAAGGGGAGAGTAAAAAAAAAGAGTAAAAAACCAAAAAAAAAAGCAAAGAGTTAAAAAAAAAACCCAGAAAAATGGTGTCCACATGAATTGGATGAAAGAAATCAAAGGTAAGTGGTAGGAGTGGCCGTTAACGATAAACGAAAAAATCTAGGGAGGGAGTAAATGAAAGGGTGGGACAGAAATGAAAAAAGAGCAGTGAAAAGAAAGAAAGAAAGAAAGAAAGAAAGAAAGAAAGAAAGAAAAGAGACAAACAAACAAACAAAAAAGGTAAACAAAAATATGGCGAAAATGAAATAAGAAAAAGAAAGGAAAAAAGTAAGACAGTAAAGAAATAAAATGTAAAAAAAAACATTACGAAAATAGAATAAGAAAAAAAAGAAAGAAAGAATGAAAAAAATGAAAGAAAAAAAAAGAAAAAAGAAGGATCAAGGAGAAAAAATAACTATAACATGATAGTAGAAAGAAAGAAAGAAAGAAAGAAAGAAAGAAAGAAAGAAAGAGACAGACAGACAAACAAAGAAACAAATGGGAAAGAAAAATGGCGAAGGTGGAATAAGAAAAAGAAAGAAAAAGAATGAAAGAAAGAAAAACAAAGAATGAAAAGTAAAGAAATAAAAAGTAAAGAAGTATTACGAAAGTGAATAACCACAAGAAGTGAAAAGAAAAAGAAAAACAAATAGGTGACAATAAACGAAGGAATGAAAGAATGAAAGGAATAACCACAAAAAGTAAAAAAAAAAAGGGAAAAAAAGCTAAAAATGTGTCACAATGAACGAAAGAATTAAAGAACCAAAAGAATAACGCAAAAAGTGAAAAGAAAAATTGGAAACAAACAAAACAAGAATGGGAGAAAATGAAAGAACGAATGAAAGAACCAAAAGAATAACGCAAAAAGTGAAAAGAAAAATTGGAAACAAACAAAACAAGAATGGGAGAAAATGAAAGAACGAATGAAAGAACCAAAAGAATAACGCAAAAAGTGAAAAGAAAAATTGGAAACAAACAAAACAAGAATGGGAGAAAATGAAAGAACGAATGAAAGAATCAAAAGAATAACGCAAAAAGTGAAAAGAAAAATTGGAAACAAACAAAACAAGAATGGGAGAAAATGAAAGAACGAATGAAAGAACCAAAAGAATAACGCAAAAAGTGAAAAGAAAAATTGGAAACAAACAAAACAAGAATGGGAGAAAATGAAAGAACGAATGAAAGAATCAAAAGAATAACGCAAAAAGTGAAAAGAAAAATTGGAAACAAACAAAACAAGAATGGGAGAAAATGAAAGAACGAATGAAAGAATCAAAGCAATAAACTGCAAAAATGAAAAAAAAAAAACAAAACAGGAGATAGAAATAAGAATGTTTGAGTTTGAGTTTTAGTTTTGTTTCACGGCACATCAACACCTCTGTGGATCATTTAATGCCAAAAAGATGGGGTTTTAAGGTATTTTTTAATGTTCGATTATAGTGAAAAGATTGATTTAGTCAGATTTTAATGATTTTTTTTATTTTTTTTTATTTTAGAAAACTGAAAATGTCTTCTAGTTTTGTGTTTAAAAATTTTTTTTTGAGAATATTTTTTCCTTCAAAAATGTGTTATGGTAATAATTTTTTTTCTTCTAAGATGTATTGTTGTTAATATTTTTCCTTCATAAATGTATATTTATTTTATAAAAGTCTATTTTATCTATATATTTCTATAAAAGTCTATTTTTATTTTTTCATAATGTTATCACACCAGTTTGGGGGTAAACTATTTGTCCATAGCTGGGACCCTAACAGGTGCTACCGCTATGGGTTAATTTTGGACCTGAGAACAACTTCAATTAAGAGGTGGTTCCATGCTATTCACAATCTCCCAATCAGAGACCTTACTGCTAGATGCAGATTACTGTCATGTCCTGGACCTAAAAAGAAGAACGAGGAGGAAGATTGAATTAGATTGAAATAAATAAATGATAAACCGTAGATCGACTCTCCAAAAATGTTATCTGAAGGTACATTCGAGGAAATCACTTAACTGGAAGTGGAACCCAGGATTGTTAGAACAGTCCTGGGTTCGACTTTCGCGGTTATTTTTTTTTTATTCTTTTATTCGACTTCCAGGACTACCATTTTAAATTCTTGTTTGGATTACTCATTCGAAATATTTCTTCTTTTTTCTTTATATTTTTCTAGAAGTAACTCCCTCATCTAATTTTCCATTTTATTTTATTTTTTTCTTCCCTTGATTTTTTACCCTGGCGCAATCGAGTTGGCCAACCAGTCATGATTCTGGGGACACACTTCAACTTCTTACTAACTCCCTTAATAGACCAGAATGTCAGTTAACCATCAGTAAGTTAAGTGCCATTAAGCAGGAAACAAGAGTGAGACCCTACTCCTGTTTAAGATAAGGGAGAGGAATATGGACTGGGCGTTAGAAGAGCATTTTTATTATTAAAAAGAATTCGAGATATCCATTAGTAATTCAACAAGGAATTAAAAATGGTAGCGAACTACTTCTGAATGAACTTTAAAAAAAGATAACTAAAAGTTGATCTGCGACCCACAAAACTAATTTTTATCATGCATGCAGTAGATATCGACTTGGAACAAGAAATCGGAGAGCCGAGTTCGAGTTATGCGCAAATCCTTTTTGGAAATGTATTATTTCGTTGCTTATCATCCGAGGTCAGATTGTAATGGCAATCTACTGCGGGAAAATCTTTTTCCCAGTCATTTATATCCATTTCGAGACATGATCCCTCAACCGTGTATCACGTATGGCAATGAAATGACTGACCTGGATAAAAGAATTGAATAGCAGGAGAGATTAGGTTCAATAGTTTTGCTTGACAACTAGTCTACGCAGAAAGTAATGTCAACTTATTGCAAGATAATCTTCTGCCATGTCAGTCATGTCTCTTTCGAGACATGATCGCCCAAAGCGTGGATCACGTATGGCACTTAATTGACTGAATATAATAGTTGGAAGCATAATCAAAGTTTCTACTGGGCATAAAGTGGGGGATCTGTTTTTTATTGTCGTGAAGTAGTAAACAGATCACCCCTAATTACTACTTATTAATATAATAATATAATCCCCCTCTTCTTTCTACAGCTATGGTTGAATAGCAGGACAGATTAGGTTCTATAGATTTGGTTGGCAACCAGTCTACCGCAGAAAGTAATGGCCACCTACTGCAGGTAACCTTCTGGGTTTTGGCGTAATCCGTCTGATAGACAGGGATCAGAACCTTCGAGTAACTTCGATGGAGGCTACCCTATCAGTAGATGTATAATATGGAATTTATTGTACTTCCATTTCCTGAATGGTTTGTATACTATGCAGGAGTCTTTACTTGGGCTTCTCGATTGCATGACTATGAGTACTGCTACGGCACAATCTCCGGGCGAGTCAACCCAGGTTATTTATGTGTACATATCCAATATGCGTCTGTTTCACTGCCTACTAGTCATCGACCAACCAAACCAACCGAAACAAATATCAAATAAATCAGATTAAAAATGAACAAAACTTGCAAACTGAACACCCCACAAAACGTAGACGCCAAGTATACCACCTTTTACACCAGTGTCATATGAACAATGCCCCCTCGAGGTGAACTCATGCCTTGTGAGGATATTGAAACTCATGCTCACACCTGACCTCAAGTCTTCTTCGACTTCTTCTTCTTCTGCTTCTTCTTCTATGTACCTTGTCCTTTCAGAACGCACGCGATCATGGCCTTCTACGTCTACCTATCACCGATGGCTCTTAGCACGCTTTCTCCTGTAATATCTCGCAACCCCCGTTCTGTCATCCACCTACTCAGGCTCTTCAAATACGTTATCCGCTGCTTCCCTCTGTCTTTTTTTTCCTGGCTCGTTAGTACAAAGTTCCCCAAGCTCTCCTTCCTTATTGCATATTCGAGGAACTTCAATTCTCTCTTCCTGACGCTCAGTATTAATTTCCTTTTTGTTTCCATTATTTCTAGGACCTCATCATTGCTCACATGCTCGATCCATGATATTCGCAGCATCCTTCTGTAGAACCACATTTTAGTTACTTCCAGTTTATCCGTCATCTTTGATGATATTGTCCAACATTCACTGTCATATTGAAGAACTGACATCAAATAGCAGTCCAGTACTCTCTTATTTGTTTCTAGCGAAATTGTCCTGTTTATTAATACTCTTCTCAGCTCCTGGAAGGCATCCTTGTGCTTTTGGATCTCAGGAATATAAATGTATAGAAACTGCTGTGACCACAAAGTGAGGGGTCAGTTTATGTATCGATTGTAATATGGAACTGATCCCCCCACTTTATATCCAGCATCCCTCTGTAGAACCACATTCAGTTGCTTCAAGTTTTTCCTTCATCTTTGATGATATTGTCCAGCATTCACTGCCATATTGAAGAACTGACATCACATAGCAATCCAGTACTCTCTTCTTTGTTTCTAGCGAAATTGACCTGTTTATTAATACTATAGTCAGCTTCTGGAACGCGTCCTTCGCCATGCCAATTCGCCTTCGGATCTCTGTGTCGCACTTTCCGTCTTCTGTTAGAAAAATTCCCAGGCATTAAAATGTTTGTACCGGCTTGATTTTAGTATTCCCCACCTGTATTTGGCATTTTGGGCTGCCCTTTTTGCTGATGACCATGCATTCGTTCTTCTTGCAGTTCATTCGTACTCCTTTCTTGTCAATCTCTTCAGCTATCTGCTGTAGAAGGTCTTCTAGTTTCCTTTCCTTGATCGGCTCCCTATACTCTCCAGGTGATATCTGACTCCTCATGTTATCGTCTACCTTTATAAGAGTAAGGTCAGGCCGAATATAGTGTACTGTTGAATTATTTGGCTAGGAACTGCCCAAACCTCACTTTCTAGTCTTGTTAGAGTTTAAAGGAATCTCCGGTTCCTTTTTGGAGATTAGTTATTTTCCACGCTCCAATCTCTTCCTCTCACAGGCGGGGATGTGGCGAGTCTCTCGTTGCTTTGTCGCTACTGCCACGGAAAGTGCTCGAACGAGATGCATCACCTGGTTCCAGCAGGTGTAACATTCATGCTTACATGAATCCAAAATCCCTCCCTATTTCATCGGTGAGAAGGAAATTCTACTCAAGCAGCTTGTACTCGCGAATCACGCACCCATGGAAAATACTCCCAAGAGGGTGTTTCCCCGATCACTACAATCTTGATCTGTGCAAGTTTAGAGTCAAAGGTTATTTTCCTCTACCACTTAATGTAACCCTCTACCTCGAGTGGCACGCAGGTCTTGTACAAGGTGAACCATACTGTAAAAAAATGAGAAGGAAAAGAATAGAGAAAAAGAAGAATGGGAAGGAAGAGAAGAAGAAAAAAAGAGAAGCATATTAACTAAGAAAGGGACGAAGACAAGTGGAAAATAATTAAGTAAATAATGAATAAAGGATGACCGGAGAAACAAAGGAAAAGGAAGGAAAGAAGGAATGAAGGAAGGAATGAATGAAGGAAATAAGGAAAAGGAAGGAAAAAGGAAAGAAGGAAGAAGGAAAGGAAAGAATGCTGAAAGAAGTTAAGGTTGGAAGGAGCATGAAAAGTTAGACTAAAAGAAAAATAAGGAAAGGAAACAAAAGAAAGAAAGAAGGAATGAAGCAAAGTGAAGGAATGAAGTAAAGAACGAACGAACAAAATAAGGACTGACTGACTGAATAAATGAATGAATGAAGAAGGTAATAATGTTGAAGGAAGTTAAGGTAAGAAAGAGAGAAGCAAGGAAGTTTAGAATAAAAGAATTAAAGAAAAATATGGAAAAGAAAATGAAAGAAAGAAAGAAGGAAGGAAGGAAGAAAGGAAGGAAGGAAAATGGAAAAAAAGGAACTAACTAAAAAATGACTAACAATGAATGAAAGAATGAATGAAGGAAGGAAGAAAGGAAGGAAGGAAAAGGAGGAAAGAGAAAAGAAGGAAAGAGAAAAGAAGGAAGAAAGAAAGGAAATAATGTTGAAGGAAGTTAAGGTAAGAAAGAGAGAAGCAAGGAAGTTTAGAATAAAAGAATTAAGGAAAAATATGGAGAGGAAAATGAAAGAAAGAAAGAAAGAAAGAAAGAAAGAAGGAAGGAAGGAAGGAAGGAAGGAAGGAAGGAAGGAAAGTGAAAAAGAAGGAACTAACTAAAAAAGAACTAACAATGAATGAATGAAGGAAGGAAGGAAGCAAAGAAAGACGAAAGGAAGGAAGGAAAAGGGTAGAAAGAAGAAAGAAGGGAAAGAATGTAGAAGGAAGTTAAGGTAGGAAGGAAAGAACCAAGGAAGGTTAGAATAAAAGAGTTAAGGAAAAATAAAGAAAGAAAGAAAGAAAGAAAGAAGGAAAGAAAGAAAGGAAGGAAGAAAGAAGGAACGAATTAAATAAGGACTGACTGACAATGAATGAATGAAGACGGAAAGGAAGGAA
The DNA here is from genome assembly GCA_037127315.1 of Ascarosepion bandense. Classification (NCBI taxonomy): domain Eukaryota; kingdom Metazoa; phylum Mollusca; class Cephalopoda; order Sepiida; family Sepiidae; genus Ascarosepion; species Ascarosepion bandense. The sequence continues at coordinate 1,169,228 of JBBBDQ010002060.1, read as the reverse complement.
GGAAGGAAGGAAGGAAGGAAGGAAATGTTTTAAAACATAACGAAATATAAAAGACAATGTAAAAAGCTAAAAAAAAATTGGATGAAAAAATTGCAAAAAAAATCTAAAGAAATCTGAAAAAAATAAACAGAAAAAAAAGAGACATAAAGGAAAACAACAAAAAGAAAAAAACAGGAAAAACTGTAAAAAAGAAAATGGAAGATTGACAAATAGATATAAAATTAAAAAAAGAGAAAGAACTGAAAAAAAAGTTAAAGGCTGAGGAAAAGATGAAGGCTGAGGAAAAGATGACGAAAATATATGAAAACAAAAAAAACGAAATGAATAAAAACAATCGACAAAAAAGGGTAAAAAAAAAGTCAAAAGTAAAACGGAAGCAAAAAGAAAGTAAGAAAACAAGAAAGAAAAAGATAGAATAAAAGAAGGAAAGTAAAGTCAAAACAGATAAAAAACCAAAAGAAAAAAAAAATGAAACGCTGGCAATGTATTTATGAGCGCATGCGCCTTTGTGCGTCTGTGTGCGCGTGCGCACGCGGGCTCCTCTAAAGAGGTTTTGAAAAAGCCGCAAGTCGCATTCATTTTGCTATTTCTTCACTTCAAATCCTGGCACTAGAATAAATAATAAGAGTCTTTCAAGGCAGGAAAGGCGTTGCGTCGATAAAGCATGCACTTCATAAAAACAGTGAAAGATAACGAACAAAAGAACAACGACGTCTTCCTGTTAAGACGATCTAAGTTAAAAATAAAAGCCTTTTCAAACAAAATCGAGAAAGAAAATAAATTTACATAATTCAGTAAAACATATAAAATGTTCCGCTGACAAATATGTAAGTACATTCATATGAAATTTTGAATAATTTCTGTCTGAATTTCTTGGTTGAGGATTTGTTATTTATACTATTTATTTGTCAGACTAATATCCTTATCATGGTATATTGGCCGAGTGGTTAGAACGTTCGCTTTCTGTCTATGAAGTCGGGTTCGAATCTCACTAGTGTCGATTCGGTGGCTTCTTGATTCTATCGGTCTGGAGGGGCAATTCCAGCGTGAGGCACCTTTGGAGAGTGTATGGAAACCATAGCACGGGTTGATAAAAGTGAGGGATGGGTTAGACGAAACTCTTTGGAAGCCGTCGATGTGGTAGTACGACATCTCTAGTGACCGAGGTTTTGTGCGTATTGGTCTTGTTCAGACTGTTGATCACGCCAGATAACGCGAGCTCTCCCAAAAATTGTAATTAAGGTCCAGTCAACATCACGCCAGATAACGCGCGCTCTCCCAAAAATTGTAATTAAGGCCCAGTCAACATCACGCCAGATAACGCGCGCTCTCCCAAAAATTGTAATTAAGGCCCAGTCAACATCACGCCAGATAACGCGCGCTCTCCCAAAAATTGTAATTAAGGCCCAGTCAACATCACGCCAGATAACGCGCGCTCTCCCAAAAATTGTAATTAAGGTCCAGTCAACATCACGCCAGATAACGCGCGCTCTCCCAAAAATTGTAATTAAGGCCCAGTCAACATCACGCCAGATAACGCGCGCTCTCCCAAAAATTGTAATTAAGGCCCAGTCAACATCACGCCAGATAACGCGCGCTCTCCCAAAAATTGTAATTAAGGCCCAGTCAACATCACGCCAGATAACGCGAGCTCTCCCAAAAATTGTAATTAAGGTCCAGTCAACATCACGCCAGATAACGCGCGCTCTCCCAAAAATTGTAATTAAGGCCCAGTCAACATCACGCCAGATAACGCGCGCTCTCCCAAAAATTGTAATTAAGGCCCAGTCAACATCACGCCAGATAACGCGCGCTCTCCCAAAAATTGTAATTAAGGTCCAGTCAACATCACGCCAGATAACGCGAGCTCTCCCAAAAATTGTAATTAAGGTCCAGTCAACATCACGCCAGATAACGCGCGCTCTCCCAAAAATTGTAATTAAGGTCCAGTCAACATCACGCCAGATAACGCGAGCTCTCCCAAAAATTGTAATTAAGGTCCAGTCAACATCACGCCAGATAACGCGCGCTCTCCCAAAAATTGTAATTAAGGTCCAGTCAACATCACGCCAGATAACGCGCGCTCTCCCAAAAATTGTAATTAAGGTCCAGTCAACATAATTGTAGTATAAAACACAGGTGGTCTCTGTGGATGGTGAACAAACATAAATGTGTCTGAGAAAGCGTCGGCAACGGGGATTAGCTAGCCGCCATAGATATGAGTGAACCCCGGCTGCTTTCAGGTGCCAGTCTGTCCTGGTAATTTAAAAGAATTTGGAACTGAAAACCTTACGGTGTACATATTTCCCTTTCTGAAACATTTTTCGTTTCTTTTGCGAATGGTGATGAGAAGTGCTCTAAGAGAGGACGGTAAGTGTGACACAGACACTCGAAGGCACATTGGCACGACCAAGGACGCATTTCAAAAGCTTATCAGAGTATTGAAAAACGGGAAGATTTCGTTGGAAACAAAAGAGAGAGGACCGGGTTGTTATGTGATATCAGTCCTCCTATAAGGCAGCAAATACTGGACGATCTCCTTAAAGATAAAAGAGAGACTCGAAGAAAACCGAATGCATGGTCATCAGTAAAAAGAGCAAACCAAAATGCCAAATACAGGTGAAGGATACGAGAATCAAGCAAGTACAAATACCTAGGAAGTGTTCTAACAGGAGATGGAAAGTGTGACACAGAGATCCGAAGGCGAATTGGCATGGCGAAGAACGCGTTCCAGAAGCTGAGAAGAGTATTAAGAGACAGGAAAATTTCGCTAAAAACAAAGAAGAGGGTACTGGATTGCTATGTGATATCAGTTCTTCAATATGGCAGTGAATGCTGGACAATATCATCAAAGATGAAGGGAAAAACTTGAAGCAATTGAAATATGGTTCTACAGAAGGATGCTGCGGATATCATGGATCGAGCATGTGAGCAATGATGAGGTTTTGGAAAAGATGGAAACGAAAAGGAAATTAATACTGAGCATTAGGAAGAGAAAACTAAACTTTCTAGAACATGCGATGAGGAAGGAGGGCTTTCTGGCCTGTTAGTATCAGGTTCTGATACTAACAGGCCAGAAAGAAGGAAAACGAGACAGGGCAAAACAACGGATAACATATTTGAAGGTCCTGAGCAGGTGGATGACAGAACGGGAGTTGCGTGGTGTTACAGGAGAAAGCTTGCTAAGAGCTACCAGGGATCAGGAAACGTGGAAAGCCATGATCAATTACGTCCTAAAAGGATAAAGCACAAAGAAGAAGAAGAAGAAGAAGAAGAAGAAGAAGAAGAAGAAGTTGCTCCAAAATGAAAAGAAAATTAATACTAAATACCAGGAAAAGAAAACTGAAGTTTCTGTGAAACTAATATTCGTGGGTGGATATAGAGGAAAAGACACAAAAGAAAAGCAAGGGGGAGCATACTTGATGGTCTTGAGCAAGTGCATGGTGGCACTGGTTTTGGGAAAGATATGAAAAAGTGCCACGAGTGACAAGGGACAAGAGGGAAGTTGAGATCCATGATCTTCTATATCCTGAAAGAACACGGCACATAAATAAGAGTATATGATTAAAAAGTTTGAGACTCTCAGTAACACTTGACAGAAACTTTGCAAAACTTAATGAAAGTCTTCTTGTTTCTTATAAAGTCAAAGACCATCCCAATATCCTCAGAGTTCCAAACTCTCTTTCGGTGCTGATGACACAACCATTTACACTCGTTTTAGTGCCCGATGTTTTCCAACGAGGAAAACTGGCAGTTGACCTGAAAAATGACCTTCAATTCCACCTGAGGCGTGAAAGTGATAGTGTCTATTCAGTGCTGATTCTTATGTTCATGCTATATTCTACAAATGCCCTAGCTTCTATATTGAATACTCTTCCCACAAGAGAAAGCAGATCTTATATATATATAAATGCAAAGTCAATATTCATCTACTAACCACTGGACTCTAGCTCTCTCCCCACCCCCGTATAACCTTCCCTTTCTCTCCACCTATGTATCTGTCATCGCACCTGCTTTCTCAGCTTTCTATTGTTCCTTTCTAACTAGTTTGTACTCCTCACTCTTTGCTAATTAATCTTTTTACACTTATGTAGCCCCCTGCACATCAGTGGCGTTTCCGCCTTGCTCGGGGTGAAACGATTAATATATATATATATATAGTCATCCGCAGACAGATCTGTTTCGCTGTATCACAGCTCATCAGTACGGTTAGACAGCCAATTGAAACCCGACCGTATTGCACAAATACCCTCGAAGAAATCATAACTAATCATAATAAATATATATTAAATCAACACGTGGATCGAAATAAAATTAACTACCAAAATAATAAGGTTGAAAACAATAAAAAGTTATGCAATTGCAGAAACCCCAACAATTGCCAACTACAAAATAGATTTAAAATAAATTCAATTGTCTATCAATGCAATATAACATCAATAGAAAACCTCTCTATAAATAAAGCGTATATCGGATCTACAAAGAACACCTTTAAGTAGCGATGGTATATGCACTTACCTTCATTGAAAAACAACTGATATCGAAACTAAACATCCCTTTCTGCATATTTTTGGAAATTAAAGGAGACAAAACAGAAACCCAAAGTAAAATGGAAAATCCTGGAAAAAACTAGAACATGCAACTCGCTTAACGACATCTGCCCTTTATGCTTAAGTGAAAAGCTACACATTCTAAAGTACCCCAACAATGGCGAACTATTAAACCGTAGAAACGAATTAGTAGTGTTATGTAAACATCGAAAATATTTTTCGTTAAAATTTAATTAACCAAAAAATTCCTCAATCACATAAAATAATCCCCTCCAAAAAGGTAATTAATGTCCATGTTTAATCCACAAAATAAAAAAACGAACATCGTATAAATAAAAGAAAATAAACTCATACAACATTAATAGCAACTTTATTCCATCCACTCATAGATAGTAGTAAAATAAAAAGTATCTACCTTTTCTTAAAAAAACTTACATCCCAATATAAGAATTACCCAAACAAAACTAAAAAGTGACCTGTCTAAAACTAAGCAACTCCACATCCCTCTCCTAACCCAAGGCTGTTATCACTATGGCTACAAACTGCCGGCTAAATCATACTACACTCCCACCACATTCACTTACATATCATATTACCAAAAATAAATCGTTTTCACCATTTATTTTTCATTTCAACGTATCACCAGATGAAGAGCTCCGAAACGCGGAAATTTTTGTGTAGTGATACTATGCTTTTATAAACCATTGTAACACCCATTACATTATATATATATATCCGAGTGGGTACAGAACGAAGAAAGAATTTTTTCCGTCCAAAACATTAATTTAAACAGTGCTCGATATATGCTGTATAGAGCTGTGAATATTTATTATAAATTATGTTTTAGAACATGTACATTATTTTTTAATATATGTCCTCGACAATAATATGTTTGTTTCAACGTTGGATACGTTTCTTTGGGAGGTAAAAGCAAAACTGAATTCGTCTCCTCCCTATATTTGGTTCATTGTTGTTGCGGGAGGTTGGTTGGGGTTATTGATAATGAAGGGAATGTGTCTTCTAGAGTTTTGAAGAGCCTGGTGTGTAAGTGTTAAATTGTTGATTAATGGTATTATCTGTTGGAGTGTACGTTTTTATTTGTCGGGTATATCTTTTGGTTAGAATTTCGCAGAGATGGGTGTGTGTGTGTGGGGGGGGGGTTATTACTTGGTCAGTTTTGTGTGTTTGAGTGGGGTTCTCTTGTGTGTGTGATTGGGGACTTGTCTTGTTTGTTGACCTTAAGAATTTTTAGGTGTCTTGCTTAGCTTGCTCTTGATTTATTTGTGTCTGTTGTTACCAGACAAATTTTATTTATTCTCCTTCATTTAGTGGCGAGGCTGTTTTTCTTCGGGTTCCTTATATAGACGTGATAGGATGGGGTGTTTTTTCTTTTTAATTTTGATTTTTTCAGTTCGGCATATTTTGTATTTTATTTTTGTTTTTTATATTTTTTTATTTTTTATTTTAGCGGGATCGGGGTGTTTATTCATGTATTATTGTATTTAGACAAATTTGTTTCTAAAAAGTCTAAACTTGCATTCTTTCGGAAGTAAATGCAAATTTCTATTTTGTCAGCTTTTATAATGTTTCTAAATTTGTATATTTAATCTTAATATTGAATTTAGAAGATCGATTTTTTCCTTTTAATTTTTTTGATTCTTTTTTAATTTGGGAGTTATTTTTTTCTTTTGAAATATTAAACTTTGTTGTAGACTTTCGTAGTTTGAATTATTTAAGTGTGGATTGTTTTGTATTTAGGCGAGGTTATTTATAAAAAAATCAAAAATTGCATTTTTTTTTTAGAGGGCAAATGTAAATTTGCATTTTATCAGTTTTTTATAATTTATCTAAATTTGTATATTTTTTAATCTTGATTTTGAATTTAGGGGATCGATTTGTTTTCCTTTAATTTTTAATTATTCCTAGATTATAGTTTGGGAGCCTGTTTACTTCTTTTAATTTTACATTTTATTTATTTAGATGTTGTTGTGGGTATTAGACCTTACTTTAAGGGTTTATTAGATCGATTTTTCTGTAGCATTTTTAGTCTTTCATAACAAGAATATCTAGTCAAACTCCTAGTATTTCGTAGCATGTTTGTAGGGTTAGGTCCCTAATGTGTTTACAGTTTACTGTGGTTTCGTGCCTCTGGTTTAAAAGCTATATGCTTACACAAGAAATGAAGGCGCACGCAGTTATCGTTGTTGTAATGGCTGGACAAAATAATTTAGAAATGACACGATATTTGAAAGTCAATAAATCATTCAGCTCTAATGTTCGCAAGGACTGAAATGCCAAAACTGGAAATGTATCGTCAGTATCAAAAGTAAGAAACATTCTAGACGCTATAATACCTTTAGAAAACCTGAATTTATTCAGCAAGTAAAGCAAACAAATCCCAGAAGATTCATGCGTTCGATTGCAAATGAACACTATGTTTCAGACAAAATGCTGTCCAAGAAGACATTAGCTACGAGTCTTATATCATGAGTAAAGGTCATTTTATGTCAGACTTCGCTCATTTATTTGATTAACTTTTTGTTGTGCCGTGTTTATTTTTTTCAACTCATAAGTGTACACCAGTGTCCGGACTGGCTAAAAGGGACGACTATTGAAATTGCACGACGAGACTTCTGGGATCTAATCACAACGTGGGACAGTGGCCCGTTATTGCAAAAGACGTTCTGTAGTCCAGCTTTTGTGGCGACATCATCGAACGGGATCGCCGCGACCGGGTGGCAGTGTCACAACTGGGATCGTCACGACCGTCATCGAGAACGAGCGTCACATTAGACAGACGGCCAGCCAGACTAAGGCGTCATATCTGGTGCCGTTTCGACCAGGATCTGGCTTGAGGACAGCAGTCCGGCGTGCGGTAGTATCACATATATATTATCGATTTTCTGCACTATTGTAAGAACTGCAACCTTGAAACTTCTGAATATTGTTTCTTATGTCTTTGTCTATGAGTGTATCAAATTTGATTAAAATCGGGCCAATCCTTCTATAACCCGATTTTTTCGATATTTATTGAGGGTACCTCGACACAAAACCTAGCTAAGAACACTCGCAGACGCTTATAGTATAACTGTGTAAATTTTCAAGAAAATCGGTTCAGCCGTTTCGGAGTCTATAGGTAACGGATACACACACACACAGACAAAGTTTCATTTATAAATAAGTTTAGAAAAGCTTTAGAAAATGGTTTAATCAAATTTTAGAAGCTTCAAAACAAGCTAAAATATCCAGCAGAGAAAGATGTCATTTGGTTCTTCTAAGAAGATCATATAGCACCTAACTTATTTCACCTCCTAGCACAATCCATTGAATTATTATGTATGGAGCGGAATTGAGAAAGAGGTTAATGAGCATCCTCATAACATTCTTCTTCTTCTTCTTCTTCTTCTTCTTCTTCTTGTGCCGTGTCGCATTCGTGGAACTGGTCTGATCACAGGTCATCTCCAAAGAGAAATGGGGTGGTAAGAGCGTAAGACAGATTAAACACAGAGTTAGAGGATTTTTTTTCAAAGAACAAACCATAAATAGAAAAAAAAATTAAAAAGAGAAAACTTTCTGAAGACCGTACAGTCGAAAATTTTAACACACCATCGATACAGACATGCCTACAGAGACAAATACACTTCAAATTTAGGATCAGCAAACGTAATTTGAATTCATGCGAAAATTACCTTGAATAATCACATTATTCAAATGAAAATAAAATATTCAGATTACTTTTTTTTTAAATAGGCAAAAAGCCTCCATCGTCAGAGTAATGTCTAATATGAACAAGGACCACTTGATCCAGGCATGCAGACTATTCAGACCTCACATAGAAGGACACTTTATCAAATAAAATTACGAAACACTATCTTTATTCTTATCCTAATAAACTTTTCAGTGAAAACACATCATTATCAAGTCAATTTTGTTTTAAGCATAAATCCTTCCTCAAACCTCTTATATATATATATATATATATATATATATATATATATATATATATATATATAAACAAAAAAGGATGAGCAAATAGGTAAAATCCCACAAACCAGATCCTGTTAAAATTATTAAAAAAAAAAGAAAATTCTTTCTTAATACCCACCTATATTTTTAACTTCCTGTATAAATTTGTTATTGGGTTTCCTTTGGTATAGACATTTTTTGTACCATATTTGAATTAATAATTTTTTGTTTTCGATCGTTGCTGATGAAATGTGAATTTTCTCGCAGGGAATGGCTAATGAACGAATGTAAATTTAGGAACTTTTTCACATACTATATATATATATATATAACATAGTGATGATCCACGTATACTGTCTTAATATGTATAGGAAAGAATATTAAAAAGTTTTGAATTTAAAAATGTACTTTTTGGGACAGTATTTGTTTATTTTTATTATATTTTATATTTCAGACCGTCCTCGGTCCTTCATCAGAAACAAGTGATTTTTAAATTTGAATTAGAAACGTATTTCACGATAGCGACCGAATATTTTTTTGTGTTTACATCACGTGGTGTGTTTGTTTACAACATGCGGCACGTCCGTAGAGAAAGTCTGTTTGTTTTAGATAAAAATTTTTAGGAATATCTGAAAAAAAAATTTTTAGCTATTGAAATATTCGTAAAGATTCAACACACCTAAGTCCCTATTTAATCCTAGCTTGTGTGTAT
>JBBBDQ010002060.1:1150000-1157500 GCA_037127315.1 Ascarosepion bandense | reverse complement strand
ATATATATATATATATATATATATATATATAGTCATCCGCAGACAGATCTGTTTCGCTGTAACACAGCTATCACTACGGTTAGACTCCGATTGCCTTTTAACCCAGGATTGAAACCCGACCGAAATGGCGTTAGTCGGCGATGCTACCTCTGAGCTATGGGCGCTCGGTAGAATGAGGCAGACATTTTAGCGTGTATATTATCATTATACACACCCAGTAGCTGAGACGCATATATATACATATACATATATATACCTGTATACATTTTACATATATGTATATATAGATATGTACATATATATATATATGTGTGTGTGTGTGTGTGTGTATATATATATATATGTATATATATATATATATATAGAGAGAGAGAGAGAGAGGAAGATAAATAGATGGCAGTAGATGGAGGTTAATGTAAATCTAGACTAATGATACTCTTTCGTTAACGTCGAAGTTGTAATTGTCCCACATGTTTTAAGTTAGTCATCGTAATAGCACAAGCAAGCAAGATGTAATATTTTTTTCTGTTTTATATCTAACCCTCAACACATACTCTTGCTTCCTACCTCATTCTGTGTTATCTGCTTATGTCTGTTATGATTTTTCGTTCTCGGAGAAAGGCTTATTTTGCTGTTTTGTTTGGTCGTGTATACAATTAAATCCATTGGTGAAAATAGAGGTGAATACCTCTTCAGATATTATTTTTCCATTTTCCATGCGCCAATTGAAGAATCGCCTTCAAAAGCTGGTAAATAGCAGATGACAGCTCTCACGCACGATGGGCAGTCATTTAGCTATTATTTATCTTTTTGTTTTGCCTCTTAATATGAGCTTCAAATGAAACACAAAACCTATTTTTGGGATAGTCTTCGAAACTTCACACTTGGCTACCGCGTTAGAACATAACTGCAAAGTATATATATATATATATATATATATATATATATATACCGCGAAGATGAAAGTATATATATATATATATATATATATATATATATATGTATATATATATACACACAAATTTAATAAATTTATATATATATATAATTTAATAATTTAATATATATATATATATATATATATATATATATATATATATATATATAATTGTGCATTTCTTCATTAATCTCACTTTTACATAAATTACATTAAAACTATTGACAGTGTACTGTGGTTAAGATTTTTTTTATTTAGTTTTTCTGATGTAATTTTAAGTTTTATTTTTTGTAGTCATAGATTTTGTAAAAATGTTCGCATGTTCTGTATGGGTACTTGGACAAAGAGAATATTCATCTAATTTCTACATAATTTATGCCAAAAAGGAGTAAAATTATATGAAAACAAGAAAAATTAGATCAAACATAACCGTAGTTATATATATATATATATATATATATATATATATATATATATATAGAGTCATCCGCAGACAGATCTGTTTCTCTGTATCACAGAACATCAGTACGATTATACATCCGATTGCTTTTAGCCAGGATTGAAACTACTAAATTGACATCAATCGGTGATTCTACCATATATATATATATATATATATATATATATATATATACCGCGAAGATGAAGATTAACGAAATGGTTTTAAACAATGGGCAATTTGAAATGTTTATTATAACCTACGAGAGGTCTAAGATGCGCCAGATCAATTGGTGGTTTCCCTATGCTGATAGGGGTCGCCGGTTCGAATCCTGCTAAATGACATATTTTTGTAACAAAATTTATCGTAAATAATTAGGCCGGTAGAAATAAATATGTAATACTGTTTAAAATACGAGTATCAATCAAAAATAATGTTCAAACAAATAATTTCATAAATACACACACACACACACACACACACACACACACACACACATATATATATATATATATTAATTAATAGTAATTTCTTGTCATGTAAACAAATCTCTGAAGAAGTTTAATAAAGTGAAAAATGCTAGATAAACACACTTTTCCGATTTTGTTCATTACGTATTTTAAAATGTTTATATCATTCGTCTTTAAAAAACGCTTTAATAAACCCCTAAAAAACGCTTTAATAAACCCCTAAAACGCTTTAATAAACTCCTAAAAAACGCTTGTTAAAGTGAAACATGCGAGATTTAGAACATATTTTTCTTGTTCTTTACGTATTCTATTCATCTTGTTGGATTCCGATCTATATATATATATATATATATATATAATTCAATAATGAATTAGAGCACTATGGCTATTGGGCGTGTATAATGATATAAGCGCTAAAAATCTGCCTACTTCTAACGAACGCTCATGGCCCAGGGGTAGAATCGCCGACTGACGCCAATTCGGTCGGGTTTCAATGCTGGGTTAAAAAATAAAAATTAAAAAAAAAAAGCAATTGGAGTCTAACCGTACTGATGAGCTGTGATACACCGAAACAGATCTGTCTGCGGATGACTATATATATATATATATATATATATTGTCTTGTAAATAGATCTCTGAAGATGCTTAAATAGAAACATATTGGAATAAGACACTTATTTATTTTGTTCTTTACTTAATCTATGAGGAGATTCTATCTCAAAACATCAAAACATAGAAATTTCAGTGTGTCAGTGTACTATTAATTAATTCATAATTATATGATTTTATTATGCACTACAATATTTATTGTATTGAGCACTGTCTATTAAAAAATAAATGCCAGGGAGCTTAAAATCGTAAAACCTTGGGTCCTCTCTACCTATATATATATATATATATTGATGCATGTTTCGTTAAATAATATGGACATGTTTTGTCTATTCTATGTAAATTCTTTAACATTTATATAATCCACATGCAAAAGATTAAAAATAATGGGGGTATTACTAATAAAAAAGAGAAATCCTACGCGTAATAACATCAGTTATGAACACGGTGACAATGTGCTTAGTGTGTTCGGAACTTAACATACACAAGACTGAATATGCATAAACTTTCCAAATGTTTATTTATAAATTAAATTAATTCTTGATAATGGCTAAAAGTATAGTCCAAAGCGTTCAAAAATACAAAAGCTTTGGACAATTCTTATATAATTTGAGTTCCAAAAAGAAAAAGAAAAAATGATACGAACACATGAAAAATTATAAGAAAAACAAACTTAATGATAATACCTTGTCTGTCATTTTTCAATGAAACCTGTATAAAAGAGAGATTGTTGCCAAAATACACAATATATATATATTGGAAACGGTGTTCATCAGGTCCAGATGACCCTGTCTTTGATAGGACTTGCTTTTCACTGTCTCTAGCATCTTTAGACTTTATAACTTTCATTATTTCTTCCATGTCCATTCATTCACGTCATCCGCGGCAGACATTCTTCTCATAATTTGTTTCTCCGTTTACAGTTCTGACGAGAGGAGACGAAACCGTTCGACTAGTGTTTTTCTTTTAAAATTTATCAAGGCCTTTAGTAAAAAAAATCTTGCCTTTAACGCCATAATCTTTGAGATTTGCAAAAGAAATCTCTTGACCGGCGGTCGAGAGCGTGGGAAAATTTACTCATTCTAAAATCATTTTACTAGATCGACTCCATTCTCTTAATAGTCGCCTTACGTAAAAATAGCGTGAATCACTGACAGAAAATAAAAAATGCAATTTGCAATTAAAATTTTGAACTTGTCAGAAAGGATTTTAAAATTTTTTGAAAAATAATAACAACAAAATTGGATCTTTCCTCTTAATAATAGCATAAACATTTTGATGATTTGATGATAAAACTTTGTTTTTATTAAGTTTGCGCCCTTTTAAAATGATGATATGCTGTTTTTTGGGGGGCAATTGAGTGGAGGTACCTTAATTCGCAGTACCTTTCTTCTGTTTGACTACTTCATCTCATAGATGATAAAAAACTAACAAATCTGATTTTCTCAAAGATTTTCTATAAAAAATTACTTGTATAATTTGTTTTTCGGTGCATGTTTAAATTAAGTATTCTTTTTTTTTCTTTCTTTCACATGTTCGTTTTTAATTTTCGTAAGCGGGGAGGAAATTGCTGTTGAGTCAAGGATAATATTTTTCCAAATAAGTTTCTAAAAAATCTGTGAGCGTCTTTAATCTGGGCGACAGAGACATTTTGGTTCCACTGTGGAAGCGTTAATTAACCGAATGTTTACACTGATCGGCCATGTATAAGATCAAAGAGTTCAATAAAACCATTAAAGGTCATTCTAAGTAACTTGATAATCTTCAATGGCATACTTTTGGGTTGTTTAGAACGATTCCCATTTTTATACTTGAAGAGACACGTTTAATTGAGAGGCGAGTAAAGCAATAAGCTTTAATCGCCCAATTATGTTTTTAATCACATGAGTCGATTGGGCGAGTGAAATCTCAAAGGCTATATATATATATATATATATCTGTTCTTGTCTTGTAAACAGATCCCTGAAGCTTAATAAAGTTAAACATGTATTATTAATTCACTTTTATACATATATTTATAGGACATATATAGATGTGTGTGTGTGTTTGTGTATGTGTGTTAGTGTGTGTGTGTGAGTGTGTGTATGGTTGTGTGTGGGTTTGTTTCATTCAAAAAACTAACAGGGTACTACGGTTATGTTTGATCTAATTTTTCTTGTTTTCATATAATTTTACTCCTTTTTGGCATAAATTATGTAGAAATTAGATGAATATTCTCTTTGTCCAAGTACCCATACAGAACATGCGAACATTTTTACAAAATCTATGACTACAAAAAATAAAACTTAAAATTACATCATAAATTTACTCATTCTAAAATCATTTTACTAGATCGACTCCATTCTCTTAATAGTCGCCTTACGTAAAAATAGCGTGAATCACTGACAGAAAACAAAAAATGCAATTTGCAATTAAAATTTCGAACTTGTCAGAAAGGATTTTAAAATTTTTTGAAAAATAATAACAACAAAATTGGATCTTTCCTCTTAATAATAGCATAAACATTTTGATGATTTGATGATAAAACTTTGTTTTTATTAAGTTTGCACCCTTTTAAAATGATGATATGCTGTTTTTTGGGGGCAATTGAGTGGAGGTACCTTAATTCGCAGTACATTTCTTCTGTTTGACTACTTCATCTCATAGATGATAAAAAAGTTTGCGCCCTTTTAAAAAAAATCTTAACCACAGTACACTGTCAATAGTTTTAATGTAATTTATGTAAAAGTGAGATTAATGAAGAAATGCACAATTATATATATATATATATTAAATTATTAAATTATATATATATATTAATTTATTAAATTTGTGTATTTAGGCAGTAAAATTTGAAGCAGAAAAAATGTACAGTAATATTTAGCAACGCAGTTTTTCGGTTATATTTGTTACCATAACTCACACCCCTGAAGACGTTGAAAGTACTTGGGTACCTAGAGAAATGAATGAAAATAACATCTGTCAACGTTACAGCTCATTTCTGACATCTTTTGATTGTAATACGCGAAAGATTACCCGTGAGCATGAACGGATTTTATTAAAAATAAACAAACATATTGTTTGCAATTTATTTAATCTGATATATATATATATATATATATATGTGTGTGTGTGTGTGTGTGTGTGTGTGTGTGTGTGTGTGTGTATTGGGGATCACCCCTTTTTACACATAAGAATGGACTCACCTGATGTGTCTATATAATCCTGCTTATATAGAGAACGGCAGTAGTAATAGAGTCAGGAAGGAGTCAGTTGGCCCGTAAGCTGTTGCAGAGTCAGTTGGAGTTGTTTTGGATATAGACTCATTATCTGGATATACTATTTCACTGCATGATTGTATATATTGATTTCTACCAATAGTATTCCTGAATTGACTAACCCGTGTTCCAGGTTGTATATTTTTGTTCAATATAACTTACATCTTCTATCTCCATATCTGTTTTTGCTATTTATTATTTTGTGTGTTTTCTCAACCGGGATCCACAACAAATTGGCGACGAAGGATTCGAACAAATTCATGCGGAGTGAAAAATACGTTTTCACGTCAGTCGCCAACAACAAATTGGCGACAAGGATTTCGAACTCGAACTCACGTATAACCCCAAGGAACAACAAATTAGCAACGAGGATCTCGAACATCACATACACAAGTCGCACAACGAATTTGCGACGAACTCACGTTCACCACGTTCGCTACGAGGATTCGAACACAAGTCGACCACAAACAGTTGGCGACAGTATCACAGAGCTAGAAGAAAAAACCCGTAAAGGGAATTTAAAGAAAATTTTTCGCAAAACTTTCTACAAGATTAATTGCCAGAAAGCAAAAAACCAAAACCCCTCACGGAATCAAAAACAATAAATCATGGAAGACTTTCAGAAAAGAATACTAGAAATCATTAAAAGTAAAGAAAGACAATATAAATTACAAGAAAGTCAAATAGAAATGCAACAGGCAATTGAAGAAAGACAATCACAACTACAAGAACTATTACTAAAATTAACAAATAGAGCACTAGAAAGGAACACGGAAAAGGAGGAGACGTTTTCGCAAGATGCGGTGTGGAACGCTATAGAAACTTTAAATGCTCGTTTGAAGAAGACAAAAATTTTGGATAGTAGTACAGGCGATATGAAGTTATTTTTAATATCGATAGCACTGGAGTGAAAAGGAAAAAATAAGGCTTTTGCTCAGAAAATTAGGTACGGACGAACACACTAAGTTCGTAGATTATATTCTTCCAAAAAAAAAAAAATAACGAAAGATTTAACGTTCGACGAGACAGTAACAGGCCTCACTGAGCTATTTAGCCCAAAAATCTCGTTGTTCCATAAAAGGTGGAAATGCATCAATCTCAAAAAAGACGAAAACGAGGACTGTTCAACATTCGCAGCTATCACCAACAAACATTGTGACGACTTTAAATTAGGGGAACTAACCCCAGACAACTTTAAATGTCTCATATTTGTCCAAGGACTAGTTGCTGCTAAAGACAGCGAAATGAGAAAACGAATGCTGACCAAACTTTAAAATAAGTTAGGTTTAACACTACAAAATCTCTCAGAGGATTACCAGAAATGTCTCAGTATAAAGAAAGACAGTAAAGACATCGAAGAATCAGGAGTCGCGTATATTCGTAAGGTAAAAAGAAATTTATGTTTTTCTCCCTTCCCAAAAGCAAAACAAAATTTTAACGACAAAGAATAAAAAATACAAAACAACTAATGACAAGAATCCAATAAAAAACAAGCTCCTCTTCTGCATGTTACAGGTGTGGTGGATGGCATTAGTTTAAAGATTGTCTTTTCAAGTACAAAAATTGCAGAGCGTGTGGGAAGAAAGGGCACAAGGCAGCGGTATGCGGAAACAAAAGCCAATCTAGTAGAGTAAGATCTACTGAAGTGGAATATGAAAACAATGAAAACACTAAAAAATATGTAGAACTGGAAATATTGAATAAGAAGACCAAATTACAATTGCATTCAGGGTCAGACTTAACATTAATAAATCTACAGGCATGGTGAAAGCTGGACAAGTCGAATAT
>JBBBDQ010002060.1:1075000-1140000 GCA_037127315.1 Ascarosepion bandense | reverse complement strand
TTTGAATCCGTCGCAAATATTCTATTATTCCGACATATTTGTCACCGTTACTGCATAGTTAGTAATATCGTTTTATTTTTCAAATATAAGCCTTCAGCCAAATGGGATTTCATCTACATCTACTCAAGAGGATCATCTGTAGTTTGGATGCAGAAACATCTATCTATCTATCTATCTATCTATCTATCTATCTATCTATCTATCTATCTATCTATCTATCTATCTCAGTCTGTTCATATCTATCTATCTATCTATCTATCTATCTATCTATCTATCTATCTATCTATCTCAGTCTGTTCATATCTATCTATCTATCTATCTATCTATCTATCTATCTATCTATCTATCTCAGTCTGTTCATATCTATCTATCTATCTATCTATCTATCTATCTATCTCTGTTCATATCTATCTATCTATCTATCTATCTATCTATCTATCTATCTCAGTCTGTTCATATTTATCTATCTATCTATCTATCTATCTATCTATCTATCTATCTATCTATCTATCTGTTCTATCTATCTATCTATCTATCTATCTATCTATCTATCTATCTATCTATCTATCTCAATCTCAGTCTGTTCATATCTATCTATCTATCTATCTATCTATCTATCTATCTCAGTCTGTTCATATCTATCTATCTATCTATCTATCTATCTATCTCTCTGTTCATATCTATCTATCTATCTATCTATCTATCTATCTATCTATCTATCTATCTATCTCAGTCGTTCATATCTATCTATCTATCTATCTATCTATCTATCTATCTATCTATCTATCTATCTATCTATCTGAATTTGCCCGTATCTATATATCTAAGTCGGTTTAAATAGCTCCCAAAATCAACGTCACAATAAAGAATATTTAGTGGATTACAACAAATATATAGGCCAAGACAGATAAAGAAATTAACTGTGTCGACCTATTTGAAAACACATCTAAGGAAGTTCCCATAAATAAAGGTCGTTTAAGGCTACGCAGAGAAAACCTTAAAAGAGTGACTGAGAAGTTTTCAATTGCTTCATCATCACTCTCTGGAGATTATTACAAATATACAAAGGCCAAGATAATGATATTAACCCTATGGAGACATTTGAATTACAAATCGAAGCAGTGACACATCGATCAACGTGGATTTGGCTACGCAGAGGAGAACGTAAAAAAGAAAATGAGAGTTTTTTTTATTGATATTTATAAAGAGCATTACTGTAAACAGCATATAATTGATTATAAAATATATAAAAGGCTAAAATTGTTTAGGTATAGGTATCTATTTTTGATAAACTTTTAAATGATAAACATTGCACTGCAGTTTTTAGAATGTTGTAAATATTTTTGTAAATATCATATTTTTGGTATTCGTAAGTGCATTGAATACTGTTGCCATATCAGCTCGGATGCTCTTGCTATTCATCATAAGGTTTTTGTCAGAATCCATCTTACACATTTATAAATCTACCATTCGTCCGTGCATTGAATACTGTTGCCATATCTGGTCGGGTGCTACTGCTATTAATCTTGAGGTTCTTATCAGAATCCATATTGCACATTTATAGATCTACCATTCGTCCGTGTATTGAATAGTGTTGATATATCTGGTTGGGTGCTACTGCTATTAATCTTGAGGTTCTTGTCAGAATCCATCTTGCACATTTATAAATCTACCATTCGTCCGTGTATTGAATACTGTTGCCATATTTGGTCGGGTGCTACTACCATTTATCTTGAGGTTCTTGTCAGAATCCATCTTGCACATTTATAAATCTACCATTCGTCCGTGTATTGAATAGTGTTGCCATATCTGGTTGGGTGCTACTGCTATTAATCTTGAGGTTCTTGTCAGAATCCATCTTGCACATTTATAAATCTACCATTCGTCCGTGTAATGAATAGTGTTGATACATCTGGTCGCGTGCTACTGCCATTGATCATGAGGTTCTTGTCAGAATCCATCTTGCACATTTATAAATCTACCATTCGTCCGTGTATTGAATAGTGTTGATACATCTGGTCGCGTGCTACTGCCATTGATCATGAGGTTCTTGTCAGAATCCATCTTGCACATTTATAAATCTACCATTCGTCCGTGTATTGAATAGTGTTGCCATATCTGGTTGGGTCCTACTGCTATTGATCATGAGGTTCTTGTCAGAATCCATCTTGCACATTTATAAATCTACCATTCGTCCGTGTAGTGAATAGTGTTGCCATATTTGGTCGGGTGCTACTATCATTTATCTTGAGGTTCTTGTCAGAATCCATCTTGCACATTTATAAATCTACCATTCGTCCCTGCATTGAATATGTTGATATATCTGATTGGGTGTTCCTGTTATTCATCTTGAGATTCACGTCAGAATCCATCTTACACATTTATAAATCTACCATTCGTCCGTGCATTGAATACTGTTGCCATATCTGGTCGGGTGCTACTGCTATTAATCTTGAGGTTCTTATCAGAATCCATCTTGCACATTTATAAATCTACCATTCGTCCGTGTATTGAATAGTGTTGATATATCTGGTTGGGTGCTACAGCTATTAAACTTGAGGTTCTTGTCAGAATCCATCTTGCACATTTATAAATCTACCATTCGTCCGTGTATTGAATAGTGTTGATATATCTGGTTGGGTTCTACTGCTATTAATCTTGAGGTTCTTGTCTGAATCCATCTTGCACATTTATAAATCTACCATTAGTCCGTGCATTGATTGCTGTTGCCATATCTGGTCGGGTGCTACTACCATTTATCTTGAGGTTCTTGTCAGAATCCATCTTGCACATTTATAAATCTACCATTAGTCCGTGCATTGATTACTGTTGCCATATTTGGTCGGGTGCTACTACCATTTATCTTGAGGTTCTTGTCAGAATCCATCTTGCACATTTATAAATCTACCATTCGTCCCTGTATTGAATAGTGTTGATATATCTGGTCGGGTGCTACTGCTATTAATCTTGAGGTTCTTGTCAGAATCCATCTTGCACATTTATAAATCTACCATTCGTCCGTGTATTGAATAGTGTTGATACATCTGGTCGCGTGCTACTGCTATTAATCTTGAGGTTCTTGTCAGAATCCATCTTGCACATTTATAAATCTACCATTCGTCCCTGTATTGAATAGTGTTGATATATCTGGTCGGGTGCTACTGCTATTAATCTTGAGGTTCTTGTCAGAATCCATCTTGCACATTTATAAATCTACCATTCGTCCGTGTATTGAATAGTGTTGATACATCTGGTCGCGTGCTACTGCTATTAATCTTGAGGTTCTTGTCAGAATCCATCTTGCACATTTATAAATCTACCATTCGTCCCTGTATTGAATAGTGTTGATATATCTGGTCGGGTGCTACTGCTATTAATCTTGAGGTTCTTGTCAGAATCCATCTTGCACATTTATAAATCTACCATTCGTCCGTGTATTGAATAGTGTTGATACATCTGGTCGCGTGCTACTGCTATTAATCTTGAGGTTCTTGTCAGAATCCATCTTGCACATTTATAAATCTACCATTAGTCCGTGCATTGATTACTGTTGCCATATCTGGTCGGGTGCTTCTGCTTCATCTTGATGTTCTCGTCAGAATCCAAATGGAGATCTGCTATATAATCGATCCTAATTTTACAGCAAACCTTCAGTCACCTTCTAACCGTCTTGATGTAGTTTTCCACCATCTTTTCTGTTATTTTCCAAAGAATAAAACCCCTAAATGAGATAATATCTACTTAAACATAAACAAGAGAATGACAACTGCTCTGACATGCTTTTCCTCTGGTACCCAGACCACAGGTATTAACTTTTGCTACTAAATTGACATGAAGGTCCCACCCTTTTTACCATCGAAATATTTAAATGTAACCACCTCTTCTACTCTAATAGTTTCTTTTCTCGCACTTTCTATCTTTGTAACTCACTTCTATTTGCTTGCTTCTCTGATAGCTACAATATCTAAAAGTTTAACTGCAACGTCAGTTGCCATCTTTTATCTAATCAATTCATCTTTTTTTGACATCTCCTGTACCGTTTTTATTCTTTCACTGTACCCCCTGCATACCAATGGCATATCTGCCTTGGTTGGGGTGAAATGATTATAGAAAATATAAAAGGGCTTCTTGTTTTGTTTGACGGAATATCAACCTCGATGGTTTATTTAATGCCGACGAAATATTTGCAATAGATTTATATGAATAAAATATACTTTCATATGTATTACTGGTAATATTTTCAAAAATGTTGGTTGGTTTGTTTTATGGCATATCAACCTCGGCGGGTCATTTATTGCCAACTAATTTTTTTATTTATTTATTGCTGGTAATATATTTTTCTTTCAGTAATTTATTGTTGTTTTTATATAGGTTTTTGTATCTAGTAATATTTTTTTTGGAGTATCAAGATTCATTGGGATTTATTTTTTAAGGGCATGGTCCCCAAGTCCTACCCTGTTATTTAACCCATAACTGGGAGGGGAAGGGACGGATTAATGCCTTTCCCAAGGGTACCGGTGCTTAAGTGAATGCAGGGTATTCAAATGGAATTGGAACTCGGCTCACCGATTTCTCTTTCCGAGCCGATATCCACTGCACCACAACGCACATCCGTCACTAAACGCTTACAGCACCTGGTATTCCCAAGCGGTCACCCATCTAAGTACTGACCAGGCTCAACGTTGTTTAACTTCGGTGATCGAGCGAGAACCGGTGTATTCAACGTGATATGGCCGTAAGCCTTCCAAAATGTAATTTTGTTGGTGAAAGTTTTCTTTCAAAAAAGTATTTTGTTGGTAATATTTTTTATTGAAAAATGTTTTTTTGGTGATATTTTTCATTCAAAAAAGGTTTGTTGGTAAATATTTTCATAGCATTTTGACCGCGGTTTGGGGGTTAACTATTTACCCTTAGCTGGGACCCTAAAAGATGCTACCACTCCGGGTCCGGTGGACAACAGCAATTAAGAGGTGCTCCTCACAACCTCCCAATTAGAGGCCTTGCTGCCGTATGCAGTTTAGCGTCATACCTAGGACCGGATTTCTTATAAATAATCAATCTAATAAATAATGTTTTATATTTCTGTTGTAAATTCTTATGACCTAAATAATGGATAAATTTACTTTCAGCTTTTGTTTAAGTTTTATTCCAATTCTAGTCATCGCTTTTAAGATCATTAAATATTGTTGAAGAGTGAACATAGTTTAAAGAATAGCGATGCCAAGAAAAAAAAAAACCCCTTCATTTTGACACTAGTTCTGGTTGTAGGAAAGTAAGCCCATGTTTTCCGTCATTCTGTTGTTTAGGCTGAATACCATAGATTGTCATCGGGGGCCACAATTTGAACACCATAAGGCACGCAGATGATACAGTGCTGATAGCAGACACAGAAAGGAAACTACAAGACCTCCTAGAGAAGTTAGCTGAAGAGAGTGACAAGAAAGGACTATAAATAAACTACAAGGAAACCGAATGCATAGTCATCAGCAAAAAAGAGCAGCTTAAAATGCTAAATACAGGCGGATGATACTAAAATCAAGCAGGTACAAAAATTTAAATGCTTGTGAAGTGTTCTAACAGAAGATCCGAAGGCGAATTGATATGGCGAAGGACGCATTCCAGAAATTGAGTTGAATATTAAGAGACAGGAAAATCTCACTAGAAACAAAAAATAGAATACTAGATTGCTATCTTTCAATATGCTGGATGTACATCGAGGTGCAGTGGATATCGGCTCGGAACTAGAAATTGAGGAGCTGAGTTCGAATTCCAGTTGAATTCATTGCATTCACTTCCGCGCAAATACCCTTGGGAAAGGTATTAATCTGTCTCTTCCTTCCAGTTATGGGTTAAATAACAGGACAGATTGGGTTCTATAGCCTTGGCTGGCAACCAGTCTACGACAGAATGTAATGGCAACCTACTGCGGGATAATCTTCTGCCCAGTCAGTCATGTCTCTTTTGAGACATGATCGCCCAAGCGTGTTTTACGTATGGTACTTAACTGACTGATGCTTCGATATGGCAGTGAATGGTGGAAAATATCATAAAAAAAGAAGGAAAAACTTGAAGCAACTGAAATCTGATTTTACAGAAGGCTCCTGCGGATATCATGGATCGTGCATGTGAGCAATGATGAGGTTTTGGAAAAGATGGAAACGAAAATGAAATCAATACTGAGCATCAGGAAGAGACAACTGAAGTTCCTGGGACATGCAATAATGAAGGAGGGCTTGGTGAACCTGATACTAACAGGCCAGATAGAGGGAAAAAGAGACAGGGGAAAGCAGCGTGTACTTGACTGGCCTGAGCAGGTGGATAGTAGAACGGGGGTTGCGTAGTGTTACAGGAAAAAGCGTGCTGAGAGCCACTAGTGTTAGGGAGACGTGGAAGGCCATGATCGCCTACGTCATGAAAGGACAAGGCATATAGAAGAAGATGAGGTTGAAGGATAAATAATCTCATTTAAGGGTCTTATTCTTTGGATGTCGTTGTGGTACAATGGATAGCGGATCAGAACGGGAAATCGGAGAGCCGAGTTCAAATTCCAGTTGAATTCGTTTCATTCACATAGGCACAAATGCTCCCAGGAAAAATATTAATCTGTCTCTTCACCCTCCAGCTACGGGTTGAACAGCAGGACAGATTGGTTGGCAATCAGTCCACCCCAGAAAGTAATGGCAATCTACTGCGGAAAAATCTTCTGCCCAGTCAGTTATGTTTCTTTTGAGACATGATCAGCCAAGCGTGTATTATGTATAGGATTTACCTGACTGACTGCCGGACCAAATGTAGAGCCTTAGAGATATCTGCATTAATGCTGAATGATCTAGAGGAGTGACCGTTCAACATAACTCTAATTACACGATTTTCTGAGGACAAAATCGGTTTAAAAATCCTCTCGGAAATACTATAACCATTCAACTTATGAAGAAGACTGGTATGGCACTTAACTGACTGATCTAAATAAAATAATTAACTAGCAGGATATATTGGGTTCTATACTCTTGGTTGGTAACCAGTCTAAAGCAGAAATTAATTGCAACCAACTGCGGGAAAATCTTCTGCCCAGTTAGTCATGTCTTTTTCGAGACAAGATCGCCCAAGCCTAAATCACGTATTGAACTTAACTGACTGATTCTTCGTTGTACAGTGTCTCTTCAAGACTTAGGAGATCTACATTCTGTGGTGGATTGAGGTAAGAAGTGGCTTGTAAATTTCAATGCGTCCAAGACCAACCTGAAACCTCTCCTGCCTCCTATAAGCATGGACCAAGTGAGTCTCCCCGAGTGCAATACACTGCGCCTCCTCGGCCTTACCCTCTCTTCCGATCTCAAGTGGAAACATTACATTGAGACAATAGTTAAATCCACTGCTAGAAAGGTTGGGTCACTGTGTCAGGCCAGGATGTTTTTTTCCGCTTGAATCCATCCTGCATATATACAAATCAACCATTCGTCCGTGCATGGAGTACTGGTGTCATATATGGTCAGACGCCCCAGCTGTTCATCTCAGTGTTCTTGATTGGCTCCAAAGGAGAATCAGTCATGTGATAAGTACCGACTTAGAGGCTCGACTCCATCCACTTCCAAACCGACGGGATGTGGCTTCCCTCTGTTTGTTCTATAAATACATTCATGTCTTCTGCTCCAACGAATTTAAGTCACTGGTGCCCCTGTAACACGTCTGCCGGGCTGTTGACGATTACGGACGCCGAATAACGATGTTGATGTCGAAACGGCATCCGTTATGACGACGCTTTCGGGCCGCTAGTCGTAATGATCTCGTCACAGTAGCTGGTCCTTAAGACGTCTATTAAAACAACGAATTCACTGCCCACGCTGTGTTCTTTTGATCTCAGAAAGTCACGTTGTGAAAACCCGGCTGCCGTATTTCTACCATATCTAGACCGGACACTTGTGTACACTTGTGTTAAAATAAAATGATTATGACACCAAAAATAAAAAATTAAATAATGAGTAAGTTCGAATACGCCTGGATGAGCTACGAATGAAAGTCTTTATAAAAAAATAATAAATTACAAAAGCAGAAAATACAATTGTCGAAATTCAAGTTTACAACGGAGAGAAGATTCGTTTAAAAATATCAGAGCTTTCAATCTTCAAATAAAAATAAGTTCTTTCGAAGTTTCATTAAAAATATCAGAGCTTTTCAATATTCAAATAAAAATAAGGCCTTCCGAAGTTTCGTTAAAAGTAATCCGAGCCTTCAATTTTTAAAAATAATGAGACTGTCAATTCTCCACATAAAAACACGTTTTATCGGCCTTTATCAAACTTTGCAGAGACAGCCGAATAACATTGCGAAGTGGCGGCGGGCGGTGGGGGTCGTTTGGTCTTTGTCGCCTGAAAATCTCTCTCACCAACTTAAAAAATTCTTTCATAACAGCGTAAAAGTTTTGCTAAGAATAATCAGAGCTCTCAATTCTCCAAATAACTTTTAAAACAATAAAGTTCTTTAAGGTTTCTTATCGGAGGTGTATTATTTGACTTTAACTCTTTAAGTTAATCGGCGGCAGGCTTTACTAAGTTACTTTATATATTCAGCCATGAGTTCTATGGTAGGCGACCAGCCGTAAGTCGTAGCTCTCAATTGGGAACTCTTTCCACCCAATCGTTACATTTCGATTGCAATTTCAAAAACTACCCAACCAACTCATTTTTCGTTTTGAGTTCGGATTTGTATAGCTGTCCCCAATCCCCTCGGGGGGGGGGGATCTACGGGACTCAAAGCTTTGACCAATGAGATTATTTTCCACCCACACGATTTACGAGGAGCCATGGCTCGACGAATCAACGGCTCACATGACGTAATGTCCTTCTAACTTTTTCCTTTCAATTACATCATCTATTTTTCGATTTTAGAATCTGTTCCCGGGAATAATTTTGAGGATTTAACCCTACCTGATCTCATCAACGAAATCTTGACATTTTGTTATGGCTACGGTAATTTTTCAAATTTCCACTGACCCAAAACAATTCGTTTTGGATACGAAAAAAAGAAACTCTATTTTTCTCTTTTTTCCCAATTATCAGCCCATTTCTCTATTCCCCGGATTTTACAAGTACATAATAGTATTAAAAAATATCTTTTTTTTTACGTAAGCTCACATCACGGATGACAACAAAGCCAAACTAACAATACCACTAATATCAATTTCTCTCACTCCGTTGTATTAAACAATATATATATATATATATATATACCGACGTGGAAATACGGTTACACCCGTGCAACAGGTGTTTACTTCCCGCCTGTGGAACTCGCTTCCATATTCTTGCTTTCCTGGCGGCTACAACCTCCAGGAATTTAAATGCAATGTCAATACCCATCTCTTAACCGTTTTACTCTAGTTCTTTCTGCACCGCCCTGTATATCTTTTCCTTTCTCTCCACCTTTGCAACTGTCATCACACCTGTATTCCCATCCTTCTCTTGCTCCTTTCTAACTGGTTCGTCTTTCTTTTTACTCTCCTCCTATCTAATCCTTTTCCTCTTAGCTGTAGCCCCCTGCACATTAGTGGCGTTACCGCCTTGCTCGGGGTGATACGATTAAAAAAATATCTTGACTTTTCATATTTTTCTCTCTTTTGTAGATGTTAGCACGTTCTTTTTTTTTGTTTTGTTTTTTTTTTTTCACTTTTCCTTCCACTGTTAGGTTGGTAAATGATAAATATTGTATTACATTAGTTCTAATTACTGCCAGTTTGACAATCCGTTTTTATTTTTAATTTTAATTTTTTTTTTGTCTCGAAAGTCTATATTTTCTGGTAATTTCGCTGCCAAGAAGGTCGGTTCATTGTACAGGGCCAGAAAGTTTTCCCCGTCTGAGTTCATCCTGCACATATATAAATCTACCATGCACCCGTGTATTGAATACTACTGTCATATCTGCTATTCACCTCGGGGTCCTTGACAAAATCCAACGGAGAATCTGTAATGTGATCGATACCGACTTAGCAGCTCGTCTGCAGTCGCTCTCTAACCGGCGTGACGTGGCTTCCCTGTGCCTCATCTATAAATACTTTCATGACTTCTGCTCCAATGAACTTAGATCACTGGTGCCCTCTAGGTATGAATTTACACGAGCTACTAGATTAGCAACTAGGTCCCACCCTTTTATAGTGAAACCGATAAAGTGTAACAGCAATTTCTACGCTAGCTTCTTTTCACGCACTTCCCACCTGTGGAATTACCTTCCATATACTTGCTTCCACGACAGTTACAATCTCCAGGAATTTAAATGTAAGGTCAATAGTCATCTCCTATCTCATTAACTCGCATCCATTCTCTCAAGCTCTTTTTTCCATCTACTCCACCCTCATCCTCAGTAACCTCATCCGTCTATTACCCTCCTCCTGACATTTCCTATAACTATCCCCTCTTTCTCATCACTCTCCCCTATGTAACACCCTGCGCAACAGTGGCAGTAGAATCTCTTACTTGTTTTTTTTTAATCATATCACCCCGAGCAAGGCGGTAACGCCACTGATGTGCAGGGGGCTACGCAAGAGTGAAAAGATTTGGAAAAGAGATAGCCGGAAACCACATCCTAAACAGAGAACAAGGGATGAGCCTCTACACGTGTGCAATAGACGTGGGTGGAGTGTGAACCGGGCGATAGTTTAGTCTATCTACTCCAATTGAAAAAAAAATAAAAATAAAAAAATAAGAAAAAGAAAAGTGAAAAGATTGGAAAAGAGAAAGCCGGAAACCACATCCTAAACAGGGAACAAGGGATGAGCCTCTACACGTGCACAATAGACGTGGGTGGAGTGCGAACCGGGCGATAGTTTAGTCTATCTACTCCAATTGAAAAAAAAATAAAAATAAAAAATAAGAAAAAGAAAAGTGAAAAGATTGGAAAAGAGAAAACCGGAAACCACATCCTAAACAGGGAACAAGGGATGAGCCTCTACACCTGTACAATAGACGTCGGTAGAGTGTGAACCGGGCGATAGTTTAGTCTAACTACTCCAAATTAAAAAAAAAAAATAAGAAAAAGAAAAGAGAAAAGATTGGAAAAGAGAAAGCGGAAACCACATCCTAAACAGGGAACAAGGGATGAGCCTCTACACGTGCACAATAGACGTGGGTGGAGTGCGAACCGGGCGATAGTTTAGTCTATCTACTCCAATTGAAAAAAAATAAAAATAAAAAATAAGAAAAAGAAAAGTGAAAAGAGTGGAAAAGAGAAAACCGGAAACCACATCCTAAATAGGGAACAAGGGATGAGCCTCTACACCTGTACAATAGACGTCGGTAGAGTGTGAACCGGGCGATAGTTTAGTCTAACTACTCCAAATTAAAAAAAAAAAAATAAGAAAAAGAAAAGAGAAAAGATTGGAAAAGAGAAAGCGGAAACCACATCCTAAACGGGGAACAAGGGATGAGCCTCTACACGTGCACAATAGACGTGGGTGGAGTGCGAACCGGGCGATAGTTTAGTCTATCTACTCCAATTGAAAAAAAATAAAAATAAAAAATAAGAAAAAGAAAAGTGAAAAGATTGGAAAAGAGAAAACCGGAAACCACATCCTAAATAGGGAACAAGGGATGAGCCTCTACACCTGTACAATAGACGTCGGTAGAGTGTGAACCGGGCGATAGTTTAGTCTAACTACTCCAAATTAAAAAAAAAAAAATAAGAAAAAGAAAAGAGAAAAGATTGGAAAAGAGAAAGCGGAAACCACATCCTAAACAGGGAACAAGGGATGAGCCTCTACACGTGCACAATAGACGTGGGTGGAGTGCGAACCGGGCGATAGTTTAGTCTATCTACTCCAATTGAAAAAAAATAAAAATAAAAAATAAGAAAAAGAAAAGTGAAAAGATTGGAAAAGAGAAAACCGGAAACCACATCCTAAACAGGGAACAAGGGATGAGCCTCTACACGAGCACAATAGACGTGGGTGGAGTGCGAACCGGGCGTTAGTTTAGTCTATCTACTCCAATTGAAAAAAAATAAAAATAAAATATAAGAAAAAGAAAAGTGAAAAGAGTGGAAAAGAGAAAGCAGGAAACCACATCCTAAACAGGAAACAAGGGATGAGCCTCTACACCTGTTCAATAGACATGCGTGGAGTGTGAACCGGGCGATAGTTCAGTCTATCTACTCCAATTGAAAAAAATAAAAATAAAAAATAAGAAAAAGGAAAGTGAAAAGAGTGGAAAAGAGAAAACCGGAAACCACATCCTAAACAGGGAACAAGGGATGAGCCTCTACACCTGTTCAATAGACATGCGTGGAGTGTGAACCGTCGATAATTCAGTCTATCTACTCCAATTGAAAAAAAAATAAAAAGAAAAAATAAGAAAAAGAAAAGTGAAAAGATTGGGAAAGAGAAAGCCGAAACCACATCCTAAACAGTTTAGTCCCTACACCTGTGGGGAGATGATTAAAAAAAAGAAATTCGTCTTCCTAGAAATTCAGGAAGATTTTACGCCAGGTCTTTGATTTTGCGGGTTCATTAGACCACAGTATATACCTGAACGAAAGCAAATAACCATATAAAGACGATATGTCTGTTTCAAGAGTTGGTGAAAAGTTTGTGTTTAAACGCAGTATTCATTTGTTTGACCACCGAGAGGTTAATCCACGTCAAATCTAATAACGGTTTCCCCCTAAGGGAAGACAGATTCGTATCCTTTCGAAGAGCACGTTTTTGTTTTTATTATTATATTTCTCGAATATGCAATCTGGTAAATATACTGTTTAATAAATAAATGGTACGTCTACTCAAATACGCGCATCCACTAAAATAACGTATAAATAATATATATATATATATATATATATATATATATATATATATAAATGAATTTTTGACCGGACAAAACTGAATAATAGCTAGGAAAATAGTGAATTTTAATGACATCGTATTAAAATAAAACAACCGGTTTCGCCCAGTACTTTTTAAGCCTAGACACTGGGATTTTTTTTATAATAAATAGTTAAATGGTTGAAATGGAACAGTGATATGACCTCATATCACTGTTCCATTACAACCTTTTAGGTGTTTATTATAAAAATCCTAGAGTCTAGGCTTGAAAACTACTGGGCGAAACCAGTTGTCTTGTTTTAATACGATGACATTAAAATTATCTATTTTCTTAGCTAATATATATATATATATATATATATATATATATATATATATATATATATACTGACACTGGTGCTCAGGGGGTTACATAAGAGGAGAGTGAAAAGTAAAAGAAACAGGTCCCAGTGGAGGTTGAAGAATAGGTATGAGAAGGATGGAAACACTTGCGCGAAAAAAGCTGCGTGAAAGTAGATGCTATATATATATATATATATATATATATATATATATATATATATATATATATATATATATATATATATATATATATATATATATATGTATACAGAGAGAGAGAGAGAGAGAGACATAGACATATATATGTATATATATATAGATATATAGATATATTTATATATATATATATAAATAGAGAGAGAGATAGACATAAATATATATATAGATATATATATATATATTTATATATATATCTAGACAGAGAGAGAGAGAGAGTGAGATATATATACATAGAGAGAGAGACATATATATATATATATATATATATATATATATATATATAGAGAGAGAGAGAGAGAGAGAGAGAGATGAAAAACCAAAGAAAGGTTTAGGGAAGAGAGAGACTGATATCCGTTTAGTCAAGTCAGTCATGTTCTTTTGTAAGTCCCACCGCGATTGAAAAAAAAAAAACAAAAAAAAAAAACGATCCGTGCAAAACAATCAATAAACAAATAAATAAAATGGAAGCACTTAAAAAACAAAAAATAATAACCCACTTCCTTTTAAAATAAGTGTGATTTAACTATCACGTCAACAGGAATGAACTGTTTGTTTTGGACGAGCGAGTTTTCGGTTCCTGTCGAACTACTTTCACGTTTCTAAATATTAGTTAACCTTTCAAACCCTAATCGTGTACATCTGCAGTGGATAGCATTTGTTCCTTCCCCCCACACGCTCCCACCACCCCTTTCCTAATTCCCTCAAACCTATGCCACCCGACTAAATGCACATGCGTGCGGCGCGGGAAACGTTCTGGCCTTACCCATCTCTTGTTACATTCGCTCTGACCATCTCACCCAGACAGCGGGAAAATATATCCGGCACAAACAAACAAACACACGCGCGCATGTATAAATTACCCATCGACATGCGTCGAGCCAAATCGGCAGAGACGTCCATCGGGAGAGACGCACAGAGTCATTTGATAATCTGTTTGCTCTTCGGCCGGGGACCTCACCACGTGGACCTCATTACGAAATCGATAGCTATTGGTTTATCGAAATAAAATTAATTAGTATCGAATCTCCTGTTCAATGTTGGCCAGGTTTATATTTCGCACAATCTGTTCCGAAGTAATCAAAAAAAGAAAGACATCTTCCATGGATACAACTAGATTTTAAGGCAACCGATCACGTTTATGTTTTAACCTCTTTAACTGATGCGCGAAATATTTTCATTTCTAGTGAGCGATGGTTCAAAATAAAACAATCGACTGATCCGCCGATAGATTTTATTTAAACTTACTTTATAAATGGAACTTTGTCTGTGTGTGTGTGTGTGTGTGTGTGTGTGTGTGTGTGTGTGTGTGTGTGTGTGTGTGTGTGTGTGTGTCCGTTACCTATAGACTTGAAAATTTACACAGTTGTGCTATAAGCTAGGTTTTGTGTTGAGGTACCCCCGATAAATATCAAAATCGAAAAAATCGGGTTATAGAAGGAGTGGTCCGATTTTAATGAAATTTGATACACTCATAGACAAAGACATAAGAAACGATATTCAGAAGTTTCAAGGTTGCAGTTCTTACAATAGTACAGAAAATCGATAATATATATATATATATATATAAAAGGCAAGATGTTTTGTTGTGTGTATCTGTTTATCTGCCTGTATATCTGTATTTTTTTCAGCCTTTTTATTTTCATTTTTGCTTCGGGTTTGGCTCTAAGTAGGTATAATTGTAGTTCTTAGTCTCAGCCATGATATCATTTACTCAGTGGACTTATTTAGCCTTCAAAATTCAGTTTACGATGAAAAATCTTATTTGATATCGATACCAAGAAATGAAAATTTCACTTACATTCATTTTTCTTTCAGTCTACGGTTTCGCTTTAACTGCAAACAACTGTTGCTTTTTAGTCTTTCGTGCCAACGTCCAAAGAGTCTGAGCTCCAGGACCATGGATTAGTTTTAAAGCTTTCATTACACCCGAGCAACGTCGGGCTATACTGCTAGTATTTCAATAATTAAAAAAACAAAAAACAAATGATTATTCTCACTTTTTACATTGTTGTTCTTATCTTTGTTGTCATATTTATGAAGTTTGTACTCATTCACGTTATTGGAATTTCTAACTGAAACCTTTATTTAGTTCAACGAGGTAGATTGTTCTAGTTCCACAGCCATGCCTCTTTCAGAGTTCTCAGTATCTACTTTTTAACTCAACTATATTTTTTTATTCAGATCTGCAGTAGCAGTATGTAGCAGGATGTGCGTTGTGGTGCAGTGGATATCGACTCGGAAAGAAAGATCGGGGTGCTGAGTTCAAATTCCAGTTGAATTCCTTGCATTCACTTAAGCACGAATACCCTTTGGAAAGACATTAATCCGTCTCTTGGGTTAAATAATAGGACAGATCGGATTCTATAGCCATGGATGGCAACCAGTCTACCGCAGAAATCAATGACAACCTACTGCGGGATAATCTTCTGCCAAGTCAGTCATGTCTCGAAAGAGACATGATCGACCAAGCGTGTATCACGTATGGCAGTTATCTGACATATAATAGTTGGAAGCATAATCAAAGTTTCTACTGGTCATAAAGTGGGGGATCTGTATTATATTGTTATGAAGTAGTAAACTGATCCCCCACTAATTACTACTTATTAATATAATAATATAACGCCCTTCTTCTTCCTACAGCTATGGGTTGAATAGCAGGACAGATTAGGTTCTATAGATTTGGTCGGCAACCAGTCTACCGCAGAAAGCAATGGCAACTTACTGCGGGAGAATCTTCTGCCCAGTCAGTCATGTCTCGAAAGAGACATGATCGCCCAAAGCGTGTATCACCTATGGCACTTAACTGACTGACTGTAGCAAGGGATTGAATTCACAACAATTTAAGGTAAATCACTGGATCCAACCAACAATTTTATCCACTGGGTAATGAGTCCTTAAGCTCACCCGTGTATAAATATTTAGGGAGTATAAACCTAATATCTCAGGTGATATTTTTTCACCAAAGCACACTTTGCAATTTTACTGTTTGGAGTTGTTTTTTACTGCGTAGTACAGGTTCCCATATTGTATTAATTTCTGCGCTTAGCCGACCGAGGAGATTTTTGTGGCCTCGTAGATTCCTTGAGTTTTTCATTTTTTTATTTTCCCGTGGTGTTCCCTATCTATTATTTCAGCTTCATCCTGCAGTGGGTACTGATCATTGTTTTTCCTCTATATCAGTTAGTTAAGTGCCATACTGGAATTCGAACTCGGCGCCCCGATTTGTCGTTCTAAGTCGATATCCACTGCACCACAACATACATCCAAAAATTATGTATATATATATAAATTTAGTATATCGAGGCAGCAAGTAATTTTCTAAACATATGCTATTAAATATAAGAGACAATGAATGTCTATTATGTTTAATCATGAGCCGTTCTAAACGTCGTATTTTTGCTTTAATTTCAGTTGAAAATAAAGACAAAAATTCTCCAACATTTGGATAATTATTTATTGGTTTTCTTCTAAGCTTTCGGCTCACATGAGCCATCTTCAGAGAGGTAGTTTAAACTGAAATATTATAACATCCACCATCACCGACGATTTTATTTTCTGTTGACATAAAACTCCGCTTGGCAACGGCAATAGTTACCAAAAATAATAAACGCAGTTCTTAAGTTTGCGATGCGGTTTTATGACGTCACACCGCGGGATAGCGCGAAATTCATCGTCTCTTATATTTAATAGCATATGTTTAGAATATATATATATATATATATATATATATATATATATATATATCGTTCTCCATATTTACGCATCGTTCTTCAGCAATGGGTCACTAGCGTTTGTTTACATTATGCATATAGCTCGCTGAAATGTGATTTTCTCTGCCGTGAACCGATAGCTTAGAGGTAGAATTTGCGACTGATGCCAAATTGGTGGAGTTTCAATCCTAGCTTGGAGCAATCGGATGTCTATCCGCATGGATGAGATGTGAGAGCGAAACAAGCCTGTATGCAAAGGACATTAAATATAGAAAGAGTCACTGAAGTTGGAGACTTTTATTGTATATTTCTAACAATTCGTGTAGTTTGTGAGCAGGTATTGTTCTGTAATGCTGCTATATTTATTCTGGTGCCCGTAGTACAGTGGTCGGCAACCCCCGGTCCGCCGACCATATCCGGCCCTAGAATGAATCTTGCCCGGCCCGCTACCTTACTCTAGACCCGATATAAATATAGGTAAACCAAACTAAAGTGACAGTTCATAGTTTGAATATAATGCGTCGAATTTTTTTTTAAAATTCCATTTTACCTGGAGAATGTATTTTACTTTTATTTTTTATTTGTAGGGATCGCCAAAATTAGCGTACGGCCTCACCTTCACTTTTTCTGTGAAATTGCTTTTTTTTTTGTTTTTTTAATCAACTCACCCCAAGCAAGGCATTCCACTGCCACTATTGCGCATGGGGCTACATAGGGGAAGGTAAATAGAAGGAGTGGTTAGACATAGGGAATGTCAGGAGGAAGGTGACAGATGAGTAAGGATAGCGAGGATGAGGGTTGGGCAGATGGGAAGAGTGTTTGATAGAATGGGAGCAGGTTAGTGTGTTAGGAGGTGTCTATTGACCTTACATTTAAACTCCTGGAGATTGTAGCCGTCGGGGAAGCAATCGTGTGGAAGGGAATTCCACAGTCGGGAAGTGCGAGGAAAGAAACTGTTGGAGTAGAAGTTGCGGTTGCATTTTATCGGTTTCACTGTAAAAGGGTGGGATCTAGTTGCCAATCTAGTATCTCGTGCAAATTCGTATTTAGGGGGCACCAGTGATCTAAGTTCATCGGAGCAGAAGCCGTGAAAGTATTTATAGAAGAGACACAGGGAAGCCACGTCGCGCCGGTGGGAGAGATACTGCAGGCGGTCTGCCAAGTTGGTATCTATCACATTACAGACCCTCCTCTGAACCTTATCGAGAAGCCCGAGGGGAATAGCAGGGGCACCCGACCACATATGGCAGAGTGGGAACTTTTAAATGAATATAGAATAGTGTTTTTAACTGATTTTAATTGATTTTTTCAGTACTGGTTTATGAAACATTTATTTTTTTAACAAAATTCCCGTCACATATTAAATTATATTGAATCCTTGCTTTCTACAAACACATAGAAAATTTATTCACATATTTAATAACATGGTTCTTCTCCATGACACTGGAGCCATAACTGTTTGGCCCTCCTTCATGATTCTACATAGCTTTTTGGCCCTCAATCTCTAACAGGTTGCCGACCCCTGGTATACACTAATGGCATGATTAATATATAAACGAAACCAAAAAAATAAAAGTAATGTTAAAAATAAAGGAGAAAGCTAAAAATACATCCTATTTTTATATCTACGAATCAGATTTTCCTCTTAACACACACTAAGAGGTTGGCTGAAAAGTTCATAGACTAAATCTTACCAAATTATTTTTTTCGAATAGGCTACTTTGCCAGTCCCGGTTAAAGGTATGTTAATGTAGTCCAAATTAATTCCTACCTGCAACGTATGATTATTAGTTAAAGATGATAGAATCCGCATTACAAGAGGTTCCTAGAAATGGAAATTACTCATGACACAAACCAATAAACAAACACTATTGAAACTGAATACTATTGTGCAAATTAATTGAAACAACTGCTTTAATTTCTTTTTTCTGGAGTACCAGGGTGTAATCGCTAGCTTACTCAGGACACGATATAAATATAGGTAAACCAAACCAATGTGACAGTTGATAATCTGACTATATTGCGTCGAAATTATTTCTTTTTACCTGGAGAATGTGTTTTACTTTTATTTTTTATTTGTAAGCATCGCCAAAATTAGCTCACTTTCACTTTTTCTGTGAAATTGCTTTCGTGAGCGGCCACTTTTAAATGAATGTAAAATAGTCTTTTCAACCGATTTTAATGTTATTTTTTTCAGTACTGATTTATGAAACATTTATTTTTAAGATGTAATATTTTTTAACAAAATTCCCGTCACATATTAAATTATATTGAATCCTTGCTTTTTTCAAACACATAGAAAATGTATTCACATATTTAATAACATGGTTCTTCTCCATGACACTGGAGCTATAGGTGTTTGGCCCTCCTCCGTGATTCTACATAGGTTGTTTGGCCCTCACTCGCCAAAAGGTTGCCGACCCCTGCCGTAGTATAACTCTTGAGATCTTAACAACAAAATGCAATGGCTCTGCAAATCAATCGTTCTTGACCTGGCATCTTGACTTTATGCACTTTCTCACTGACGGGACCTGGCATTCGTCTGCCTTTTGCAAATATTTTCATAGCAACTGTCGTGATCAGATTTCTTTTCAGTGAGCAGATTTCGTATTCCAACTGAATTCGTTTCATTCACTTACGCATAAATATCCCCGGGAAAGATATTAATTCATCTCTTCTCTCCCTAGCTATAGCTAACGGCAAAACAGATTGGGTTCTATAGCCTTCGTTGGAACCCAGTCTGCCGCAGAAAGTAATGGCAACCTACTGCAGGAAAATCTTCTGACTAATGATTCACGCTTCGAAAGAGACGTAGTCTCTCAAGCGTGTGTCAACTGACTGATCTGGATAAAAGCATTGTATAGCAGGACAGTTTAGGCTCTATAGCCTTGGTTGGCAACCAGTCTAACGCAGAAAGTAATGGCAACCTACTACAGAAAAATCAGTCACGTTTCAATAGAGACATGGTCACCCAAGCGTGTGTCACGTATGGTAATAACTGACTGACTAGATTGGCAATTAGGTCTCACCGGTTTACTGTTGAACTAGCTAAATGGAGATATTTCTTTTATTGTAACTGTTACTCACCCGTGGTACTCTCTTCTGATTTCTTGCTTCCCCTTAGTCTTCTTTAATGTGCCGTATCCTCTCATGACGTTGGTGATCATGGTACTCCACTACTTCCTGTCTTTCTTAGCTCTTAACAAACTTTGTCTTTTTGTTATTTCTCATAAACTCTGTTCCTTCATCGATTCACTGAAGTTCACCAAGTATGTCATGCATTGCATTCCTCTGTCTCTCTTGCCCTCAATCTGTCCAGTGAGCATCAGATTTTCCAAGCCGGGTTTTCTCGTTATGTGCATCAGAAATCTCAACTATTTTTTCTTGATGTTTCGTGCAGCGTTGTACATATTAATTGAAAAAAAAAACGATTTAGTTTCTTTTCTTTCATCTTCATCTTGTCAGTTTTAGACCCAATGGAGTGACAGGATGTAATCGATTTCTGTTTTTTTTTTCCTCAGATTAGGTCATTTGCAGTCGTGTGCAGAAATATGAATCTATTTTCGGAGTGCATGATGAAATTTGTTTGGCCTTAAAAAATAGGGCGTCATTCGTGATTGCATCAGATTTTTATGACGCCCAGAAACTATTGTCTCGACTGTCGATTAGTTGTCCTGTGGCCATTGTTTTCGATGAGCGTAACTCACAGAAAGCGTACGAAAATAGGAATTTTTTACGAACATAGTGGGAAGCCTTAGGGAGAGATCGTAGATATTGTTGGTGTCAGCCTTTCAACTGTCAGTCGTATCATCAACGTGAAGAAACAAACTGAATCCATCAGTCGAAAACACGAAGAAAAATATGTTCGGAAGAAAAACAATGCCAAGAGACGACGTATACGTGATCAGTGAAAGCGTGAAAGATTCTAGGAAAACATTTTTTTCGTTTTGTTTCAGTCAGTGTAGTAGAGTTCTTTTTGTTTCAATTGTCTCCAAAACTCCATCATGTTCAGTCCATGACATTCTCAGCATCCTTCTATAGAACAACATTTCTGTTGTTTCAAGTCTTTTCTTCTTCTTTGTTATGGTGTCCTATCTAGAGGAATGGACTCTTCCCCCGTCAATAAATAATGACCTGCGTGACTTTCGGGGATGCAGCTAGGACGCAGCTGTGACGCAGTCAAGAGACAGTCTAGAGGCAGTCAAGACGCAGCTTAACTATACCGTTCAGACAACAATTTCATCACAACGACTCCGCAACACCTTAATTTAAATGAGATGCTGATATGCAAATAATAAGCGAAATGTGGTCAATAAACCCTACATGCAAGCAAAGATGAGGTGTTGGAAAGAATGGCAACAAAAAGGAAATTAATACTGAGCATCAGGAAGAGATAACTGAAGTTTTTGGGTCATGCAATACGGAAGGAGAGCTTGGAGAACCTGATACTGACTGGCTAGATAGAAGGAAAAAGAGACGGAGGAAGGCAGCGGATAACATATTTGCCTGATCAGGTGGATGACGGAACGAGGGTTTGCGAGGTCTAACAGGAGCAAACATACTAAGAGCCACAAGGGATAGGGAGACGTGATGAACCATGATCGCCTACGTCCTGAAGGGACAGAGTACATAGAAAAAGAAGTGTATGAGAAGATAAATGCACGCATTTAGCTTTGATAGATGATCTCTTCAAAGATGAAGGAGAGACTAGAAGCAGCAGAAGAGTTGGAAACGAAAAGGAAGACTTAACATCAGGAAGAGACAGTAGAACTATTTTTGGACATATTATGAGGAAAGAGGTTTTGGAGAATCTGATCCTCACGAGACGGATAGAGGGAAAGATAAACTAGGGAAAACAATGCAATGAACTTGAGCAGATATATGGCAGAGCGGGTGTTGAACGGGATAACAAGAAAAGGAGTGTTAAAATTTATAAGGAATAGGGGTATATGGAGGGCCATGATCACATACGTACCGAAGGACCACGGAATATAGAAGAAAATTAAACAGGAATGAATACGTTTACCATCAGCATAAACACGTAATTGTGTTTTTTATTATGGTGCCCTATCGATAGGAATTGACTCTTCCTCCGTCAATAAATAATAACCTGCGGTAATTTTGGGGACGCAGCCGTGAGGCAGCTAAGTGACAGTCTAGACACAGTTGTGAGACAGGCGTGACGCAGCGTAACTATACCGTTCGAACTTACACTTCTATTTGCTGATTACTAATACTTATTATTGTATATATTGTTCTGTTATTCTAATACATTGTTTGAACCTACCTTCTTGTTTCTGTGTCTTACTTCCGGCTCAATACATGCCACAAAAATTTGGCGACGAAACTTTTGCCACAATAATTCCACAACAATATTTGAGGTGATCATCCGGTACTCACTGCCATAAAGGAATATACATATCACATTGTTATTTATCACTCAGCAGCAAACTGTCCAGGGCTTCACCTGAATGAAACCAAAACTGAGTGTATGCCAATTAACATTCGCAGCAATCATGAAATTAAAACTCTCTTGAATAAAATCCTTAAACGCGTTGAAGACTACAAATATCTAGGATCACACATCAAGAATTCTGAAAAAGACTTTGATATCAGAAAAGGCATAGCATGGACTGTTTGTAACAAAATGGATAAGATCTAGAAATCCAATCTTGATCGTAAGATCAAAATCCAAGTTTTTCGCGAACTTATTGAACCAATCTTACTCTATGGATCTGAAACTTGGACTCTTTCAGCAAAACAAGAGCGCCGTTTAGATGGATGCTATACTCGTCTTCTCAGAATAGTACTTGATCTTTCATGGCGAAACCACTCAACTCTAGAAATGATATATGGAGACCTACCAAGAGTATCAACCTTAGTTCAAAAGAGACATGTCCAGTTTGCTGGACATTGTGCACGTACCACAGATGAACTTGTTTCATCGTTTGTATTATCGAGGCACCCATCATCTCACAATCGAACTCGTAAGTTAAACTTTCCATACAGGATATATAGAGATACATCTATCGCCAAGGAAGACCTTCCAAATAGGGAATACTGGAAGGGTGTAGTGAGTTCTATCTCGGCCGAGGCCGCAGGATTATGATGATGATAATGATTTATTAATTTTTTTTATTTCTAAGTGTATTTTTCTATTACTTTTTACTCTACTTAGCATTTGGAATGCTTCTTTGGTTATCGCAGTACACCTTCGGATCTCAGAGTCACTCATTCCATCCTCTGTCAAAACAATTCACGTATATTTAAATTTCCGCAATTGTTTGATTTTGGCATCTTCCATTTTCAATTCGCACTTTAGGTTCATCATTTTGCTAGCAACGTTGTATTCTGTCTTCTTGCAATAGATGCTTCGTCCTTTTTTCTTGCTTCAAGTTTAAGTAGCAGTATAGCCCGGCGTTGCTCGGGTGTAATGAAAGCTTTAAAACTAATCCATGGTCCTGGAGCTCAGACTCTTTGGACATTGGCACGAAAGACTAAAGAACAACAGTTGTTTGCAGTTAAAGCGAAACCGTAGACTGAAAGAAAAATGAATGGATGTAAGTCAAATTTTGATTTCCTGATATCGATATCAAATAAGTTTTTCGTCATAAACTGAATTTTGAAAGCTAAATAAGTCCAATGAGAAAATAGTATCATGGCTGAGACTAAGAAGTACAAATATAATTACTTAGAGCCAAACTCGAAGCAAAACTAAAATAAAAGGGCTGAAAAAAATACAGACATACAAGTAAATAAACAGACACACACACAAACATCTTGCCTTATATATATATATATATATATAATCGATTTTCTGCACTATTGTAAGAACTGCAACCATGAAACTTCTGAATCGTTTCTTATGTCTTTTTCTATGAGTGTATCAAATTTGATTAAAATCGGACTACTCCTTCTATAACCCGATTTTTTCGATTATCGATTTTCGATATCAATCGGGTGTACCTCGACACAAAACCTAGCTAAGAACACTCGCAGACGCTTATAGTACAAATGTGTAAATTTTCATGAAAATCGGTTCAGCCGTTTCGGAATCTATAGATAACGGACACACACACACAGACACAAGCACAGA
Source organism: Ascarosepion bandense (assembly GCA_037127315.1). Taxonomy (NCBI): domain Eukaryota; kingdom Metazoa; phylum Mollusca; class Cephalopoda; order Sepiida; family Sepiidae; genus Ascarosepion; species Ascarosepion bandense. Next base: position 1,115,831 of record JBBBDQ010002060.1, on the reverse strand, counting down.
CACACACAGACAAAGTTCCATTTATAAATAAGTTTAGATAACGTATCTACCTGAATTTAAGCGTGCTACTAGATTGGCATATAGGTCCCACCCTTTTACCGTTGAAATAGTTACTAGTCTAATACTTTCTTTTCTCGCATTTTCCGCCTGTGAAACTCCCTTCCATTTACTTGTTTCCCTGATAGCTAAAATCTTCAAAAGTTTAAATGCAACATCAATCACCATCTTCTATCTTTTTGAACCCATTCATCGTCTGTTCTTTCTTCAATATTCCTTGTACCCAAGGTTTTACTCTCACTGGAATCCCACCTCCGGGTACTTGTGGCGGCCCTTCCTTGCTTGTGGTGAAATGATAAAAAAAGGAAATAAAAATGAAAAATATACAAATAAAGAAACCTTTGAAAATTTTTAAGGAATTTGTTAGAAGCGCTATGAAATGTTAAAACGATGGTGGACTATGAAATGTGGACTATGAAATGTGGACTATGAAATGTTAAAACGATGGTGGACTATGAAATGTGGACTATGAAATGTTAAAACGATGGTGGACTATGAAATGTGGACTATGAAATGTGGACTATGAAATGTTAAAACGATGGTGGACTATGAAATGTGGACTATGAAATGTGGACTATGAAATGTGGACTATGAAATGTTAAAACGATGGTGGACTATGAAATGTTAAAACGATGGTGGACTATGAAATGCGGACTATGAAATGTGGACTATGAAATGTTAAAACGATGGTGGACTATGAAATGTGGACTATGAAATGTGGACTATGAAATGTTAAAACGATGGTGGACTATGAAATGTGGACTATGAAATGTGGACTATGAAATGTTAAAACGATGGTGGACTATGAAATGTGGACTATGAAATGTGGACTATGAAATGTTAAAACGATCTGCATTAATTAATGCAGATCTTTTTAACATTTCATTGTCCACCAAAAAAGAAAACTTCAGAAAACTGAATAAAAACTTATAAAATTTTCAATGTCTGCCACATTCAATGAAATGTTGCATTTACCGTCCTTTGTTAAAACATTCCTTAGGTGTTTAAACTTTTGTACCAGTTTGATTTTGATCCCCGATTTGTAATTAGCACTTTGGGCTCATCTTTTTGCTAACAATCATGCATTTTGTCATTTCTCAGTTCATATTCTATCCTTTACTCTTGATTTCTGTTAAAGTTAAATAAGTTTTATTTTATTTTATTTTATTTTATTGTTTTGCTTCCCGTCACTAATTTATTTAGGAGGGTTGTTTAAAAAAGAATGCGAGAACTGAGAGAAAAATGAATATATTCAGAGAGTAAAAAAAAGAGAAAAGAGAAATGAGAAAATTTGTAGCAATTTCCGAGACAAACAATGACATTCCCTAGTCCCACTAGTTAAGGTCATTACAGCTATGACCCAACAATACCACATGAAGACACTCGTTTTATTTCTAGCGAAATTTTTCTCTTTCTTAATACTCTGCTTAGCTTCTGAAATGCAACTTCGGCTATCCAAATTCACCTTCGGGTCTCAAATGTCACTATTTATGTCGTCTTAAAAAAAAAAAAACTCTAAAAAACTAATAAATAAAAACTTATAAAATTGTCAATGTCTGCCACATTCTGTGAAACGTTTATGAACGAATGTCTATATTGCATTTATCATCCCTTGTTAAAACACACCTGTGATATTTAAACTTTTGTACTTGTTTGATTTTGGTATCTTCGATTTGTCATTCGCACTTTGGGATCCTCCTTTTGCTAACAATCGTGCATTCTGTCTTTTTGCAGTTGATGTTCAGTCTTTTTTTCTTGCTTTTCGTCAAGGTTTGGTAACTGGTAGTAAAAAGAATGAACAGAACCGACACTGGCTCGTTATTGTCTCTAATGAACTTTTCTCTCTATATATAGCTATAGGGAGATGGTTAATGCTTATTGAATTGGCCTTGTGTCATACATAACCTTACTCCCTACAGCTTAGGATTATTCGCTATCATCAGAAGTTTATTAGCAGGTTGGTTGTAGATTGGCATGTGTGGATTTGTGGAAGAATAAAAATGTATGTTTTGTATGTTTCAATAGAAATTTATTGATAGGAAGGAATAACATGAATTGCTAGAATTTAATGTTCAATTAGAAACGTTATTAATTATATTATAATATATTAATAAGGCTCCTCCTTTTGCTAACAACCATGCATTCTGTCTTTTTGCAGTTGATGTTCTATCTTTTTTCTTGCTTTTCGTCAAAGTTTAATCACTGGTCGTAAAAAGAATGAACGGAACCGACACTGGCTCGCTGGTGTCTCTAATGAACTGAGTAGATGATGTCTTGCTATTTTCTCTCTCTCCATGAGTGTGACAGGAGGGATATATATATATATATATATATATATATATATATATATATATATATATATATATATATACACAAACCCCTCTAAAAAATCTAAGAGAGAATTGGGAGGGAAATGAATGTATGCGGTGGGTAAAAAAAGAGAGAAAGACAGATGAGCAAATTTGTCTCTATTTCCGGGACAAACAAGGCCATCATTCCCTAATTCTACTAGTTAAAGACATAATAGCTATGACCCAACGGCACCACGTTGCTTCTTTGTTTCTAGCGAATTTTTCTGTTTCTTAATACTCTGCTTAGCTTTTCAAATGCATCTTCAGCTATTCCAATTCACCTTCGGGTCTCAATGTCACTATTTATATCCTCTTTTATATATAAAATAAATAAATAAAACTTATGAATAAAACTGATAAAATTCTCGATGGCGGCCACATTCAATGAAACGTTTATAAACGAATGTCTTTGTTGCATTTACCGTCCTTTGTTAAAACACTCCTGAGATATTTTAACTTTTGTACTTGTTTGATTTTGGTGTCTTCGATTTGTCATTCGCACTTTGGGCGCCTCCTTTTGCTAACAACCATTCATTTTGTCTTTTCTCAGTTCATATTCAATACCTTTTTCTTGCTTTCTGTTAAAGTTTAATAAGTTTTATTTTATTTCATTTTATTTTATTTTATTTTATTTTATTTTATTTTTTTGCTTCCCGTCACTAATTTCTTTAGGAGGGTTGTTTAAAAAAGATTGCGAGTATTCGGAGAAAAATGAATGTATTCAGAGAGTAAAAAAAAAAAAGAGAGAAAAGAGAGAGATGAGAAAATTTGTCACGATTTCCGAGACAAACAAGGACATTATTCCCTAGTCCCACTAGTTAAGGTCATTACAGCTATGACCCAACGGCACCACGTGCACAAGCTCGTTGTTTCTTTGTTTCTAGCGACATTTTTTTCCGATTCTTAATACTATGCTTAGCTTTTAAAATGCATCTTCGGCTATCCCAATTCACCTTCAAGTCTCAATGTCACTATTTCTGTCCTCTTTTATCAAAAAACAAACTTATAAATAAAAACTTATAAAATTATCTATGCCTGTCACATTCAATGAAATGTTTGTAAACGGATTTCTATGTTACACTTTCTGTCCTTTGTTAAAACACTCCTTAGATATTTAAACTTTTGTACTTGTTTGATTTTGGTGTCTTCGATTTGTAATTTGCAATTTAGGCTCCTACTTTTGTTAACAACCGTGCATTTTGTCTTTTTGCAGTTGATGTTCAGTCTTTTTTCCTTGTTTTCCGTCAAACTTTAATAACTGGTAGTAAAAAGAATGAACGGAACAGACACTGGATCACTATGTCTCTAATGAACTGAGTCCATGATGCCTTGCTATTTTCTCTCTCTCTCCATGAGCTTTGAAGCTATAGGGAGATGGTTAATGTTTATTGAATTGGCCTTGTGTTATACATAGCCGTACTCCCTAAAGCTTAGGATTATTCGCTGTCATCAGAAGGTTATCAACAGGTTGGTTGGAGATTGGAATGTGTGGATTTGTGGAAGAATAAAAATGTATATTTTGTATGTTTGAATAGAAATTTATTGATAGGAAAGAATAACATGAATTGCTAGAATTCAATGTTCAATTAGAAACGTTATTAAGAAATTAGGGTAGAGTTTGTAGTAGTCCTTGTTGGATGTAGGCAGGAGGTGAGAGGTGAACGAGGAAGAAGGAGGTGATAGAGAAAGCAGTGAGCGGTAAAAGAGAATGATAGAGAAAATAATAGCCTGATGTTTGTCAAAGGTACGTGTTAGTTTCTCGTCATCTTATCTTTGTGATGCGACGGTCGTCTTGCTCGTCTTTTATTTCGTTTGAGAATTCACTCCCGGATGCGGTTCTGGCCTTTCCATTGGATGACAAACATTTTGCATCAAGGTGCGAAATTTCACGAGTTTTGTGTGTGTAAAACAAAGTTTGTAAATTCGAGAAAATTCGTTTATCTCTAACAATGTGTCAGATTTGAATGTTACAGGAAGATCTTGTTTTGTTCACTACAGCGTGACAGGAGGGATATATATATTTTTAAACACAACTTCCTCCAGAGTGGTGTTTGAAAATAAAAGAGAGAACTGAGAGGAAAATGACTGTATACAGAGAATTAAAAAAAAAAAAAGAGAAAAAGGGAGGGATAAGAAAATTCGTCGATATTTCCGGGACAAACAAGGCTATCATTCCCTAGTACCACTAGATAAGGTCATTACAGCTATGACCCAACAATACCACGTGCACAAGCTCGTTGTTTGTTTGTTTCTAGTGAATTTTTTCTGTTTCTTAATACTCTGCTTGGCTTTTGAAATGCATCTTTGTCTATCCCAATAGACCTTCGGATTTCAGTGTCACTATTTCTGACCTCTGTTTAAAACACTTCCCAGATATTTAAATTTCCGCACTTGTTTGATTTTGGTATCCTCGATTTGCAATTCGTATCTTGGGCTCCTCTTTTTGCTAAAAACCGTCTTTTTGAAGTTGATGTTTAGTTCTTTCTTCCTCCTTTCCGTCTCTGCCTTCTGTAGGAGTTTTTGTAGTTTTCTGTGTCTGCTGTCAATAGTGTGTCGTCTGCTTGCTTTATTTTGATAATCATGTGACCTCCCGGAATGAATACTGGTAGAACTTTTAGTTATTTCACAATAGTCACGTTGTATAGCTTGAATAAATCTGGTAAGACGACACATCTTTGTCTTACACCCGTTTCTATTTTTGTATATCTACCGAACTCATTTTCTGTCCATATGCAGGCAGTTTGCTGCCAGTATACATTCTTAATTATTCTAATATCTTTCCTGAATATGAAGCTGTCACAGATCTTTGCCGCATTCTTTGTCAAATGTCTTTGTGTAGACTGTAAAACACAGGTACGCGCCCATGGTATTCTCAGCATCCATCTGTAGAACCACATTTTGGTTGCTTCAAGTTTTTCCTTCATCTTTGATGATATTGTCCCATATTTGCTGCCATATTGTAGGACAGACATCACATAACAATCCAGAATACATTTCTTTGTTACTAACAAAATTTTCCTACTAAGATTTTGGAATGCACCCTTGTCCGTTAAGGAAATACACCTTCGGATCTTATGGTCACACTTTCCGTCTTCTGTTAGAACACTTTCCAGGCGTTTAAAGATTTATATCTGCTTGATTTTAGTATCTCAAAAATATAATTAGCATTTTGGGTTCCCTATTTTACTGATAACCATGTATTCAGTTTTCTTGTAGTTTATATGTAGTCCTTTTTTTTTTTTTGGCTTTTGTTAGCTATCTTCTGTAGGAGGTCTTTTTCATACTTGCTATCAGCACTGTATCATCTGCGTGTCTTATATTGTTCAGATTGTGGTCCCTTATGATGAATCCTGAGAATCTCATAATTGCCGTGCTGTATAGGTTGAATAGATCTGGTGAGAAGACACATCCTTGTCTTACACCTCTTTCTATTTTTGTATATCTGCTGAACTCATTTCCTGTCTGTATGCAGGCAGTTTGCTGCCAATGCAGGTTCTTGAATATTCTAATAAATAAATCTTAGTAGGACTTTTAATTATCTCAGAATCGTCTCGCTGTATAGGTTGAGTAAATCCGGTGAGATGCCACATCCTTGTCGTACTACTTTCTGTTTTTGTATATCTGCGAAACCCATTTTCTGTCCATATGCAGCCAGTTTGCTGCCAGTATGGGTTCTGGATTATTCTTTTATTCTTCCACCCAAATTTAAATGCAAAGTCAATCGCCATCTTCTGTTTTGCTGAACCCTAGTTGCGGGTGGTATATTGGCCAACAAACAGAATGACGGAAGACAACAACAAGGACAGAGACTTGATAAAAATAAATATTGCCAGATTTATTTTCTTTAAAGACAATACATATATAATTATCAAGTCAGAGTGCACTCGTCCAAAAGGTGTCTGCATATCCATGTAGAAGGTGAGAAGAATTGGTTTCGTAGTTGTTGAAGAGCGTTGTCATAGAAAGTATCATTTATTGCATATCATTGCTAATAGTAAGGATGGCTGAAGTTGAAGGCTTCGAAGTTGGCTGGCCGGAGCTGGCGGCCTGATGGTGATGAATAAAGCGGAGAGAGCAGAAGGCCTGTTGAGATTACTAAAGGGGAGATAGCCGAAAGCCTGTTGAAGGTAACTGGTTAAAGCTGGAGGCCTATTAGAGATAACTGGCTGAAGCTGGAGGCCTGATGGTGATGAATAAAGCGGTGAGAGCAGGAGGCCTGCTGATTACGGAGATAGCTGGAGGCCTGTTGGAGAAAACTGGCTGAAGCTGGAGTCCTGTTAGAGATAACTGGCTGGAGCTGGAGGCCTAATGGTGATGAGTAGAGCGAAGAGAGCAGGAGGCCTGTTGAGATTACTAAAGTGGAGATAGCTGGAGATAACTGGTTGAAGCTGGAGGCCTGTTGGAGATAACTAGAGCGGGAGATTTGGAGGCCTGTTGGGGATTGCTGGCTGAAGTTGGAGGCTGGCTGGAGGCTGGCTGGAGCTGGAGGCATGTTGGGAATGGCTGGCTGGAGTTGAGGCCTGTTGAAGTTGGGTGACTTGAAATTGCTGGAGCTTGAGATAGTTGGAGCGGCGGCCGATAGCTGGCTGGCTGGCTGGTACTACTGACGGCTGGAGTCGTGTGCCGGCTGTCGGCTCCTGGGACATGTACTAGAATTTGGTCCTCATCATCTGGATCGCGTAACTCTAGTATTTAACCATGCTTCCCCACTGAGACAAGATGCGACGCAAAGTCAGGCTTAACGTGGGAAATTCGAATGTGGTCACTCGGGTCAAGGGTCAAAATTTGTACAGCTTCCGCTGTTTGTCTGTCTTTCTCAGCCGAGTTCCCGTCCATAGACCGATCCCCGACTCATTGGTTTCTTTCCCGAAAACAGAGACGCAACTGAGACATAGCATGCATTCGCGATGGTAAGGTCGTAAGTCTACGCATTTTGATTTGAGAACTCTTCATATCCTCAATCAGATTTATAAATATAGCTGGTCTTTTCTTCCGGTTGTTTTAGAAATTGTAGAAATACTAAAAGGATACAACAGCCTGTTCCTTTATTATCCTTTCTTCTCACTTCTTCCCAATAAATTAGGTACCGCCACTCACTTTCGATAAATAAATTTTAAATTGAATTTTTAAAAGTAAATTGTTTTCTTGAAACTTTTATTTTAATTTTAATTTAAAGCTAAATGATTAAATTTACTATTTCTAGTCAGCAAAATACTCTGGTTTGTTTTAGACATAAATTATATTGATTGGAATATCAAAATTCGAGTTTTTTTTCAACTGTTGAATTTTACGCCATTTTTGAACGATTGACACATTTTTGTCGAAAAGCTAATTCTCAGTTTTAAAAATCTTGCAAGAATAAAATATACATCTGTGACATATTATTTTTGGAAAATTAGAAAATTTTATGTTGAATTAATCTGATTTACACAAATATTACTTATTTATAGCGTGAAATTTAGAATAAAACTATTTTTTAATCACAAATTTGAACTTTTTGATCTGTATGCGTCGTAAATCAAGATCATGTTGACAGGTTCTTGATTAACGATAAAAATGTGTGGCGTTCAGAAGGGAGAAAATTGTCCTCATTTCCTTTCAGGTATTGGAGGAAACTTTGACTTTTTGATTTGCACATAGAAATTATCATACAAAAAAAAATCAAATGCACAAAAAAGTTTAAATTATTTTAAAAGTATGAGTGCAAAACGATTTTTATTAAACTTTTCAATTTTCGATGAGCAAATAATTATCAATTCTTAACCTAAAATATCTAAGGGTAACAGTTCCTTAAAATATTTTTAAAATATTTTTAAAACTTTATGAATTATTATAATGAAATAAATAAATACAATTCATTTAAAATTTTATTTATAATCGAAATTTTTTTTCTTCAGATTATAATGTCCTTAATTATTATTATTTATTCCAGCAATTAAAAGTTTATCAAATTAAATTATATCAGAGTTTTATTGCACTTTGATTTTACTTTTCGGAGCAGATTTTCGGATAGTCTTCTTAAATTTAAAATAAAAAAAGATGATTTATGTTCCCCGATGTGTCCTGAGTTTAATTAAAAAATAATATTTGGCAGCCAATTAAAATTTATTAAAATTTCATGGATTTACTTGTAGGTGGGGTAAAAGATTTTAAAAATATTTTTACCAAGATTTAAAAAAAAATAATAATTTAAAAAGTAATATCGTTCATTGGTGAATGAGTACTGAAGGTTTCATTAAAATCCGACAATTATTTGAATTTTGCGAAAATTTCCAAATTAATGTGTTTGTCACCGAAAAAAAAAAGTGGGTGATGCAATCATTAGGTTTTCCATTGCAAACAGTCGTAACGTTTGTTTAACCGCTAACTCAAGTCAAAACAAAATTTTCTGACAAGATTTCGAAAATGTTAGACGGGATTAAAATTTTTTAAAAATAATTCAAAATTACTTTCATCTTTCCACTTAATAAGAATATAAACATTTTGATAGAAAAAGTCTGTTTTATTAATTTTGGGACCTTTTTCTATTCATATTATGCTGTTTTATGCTGATTTTTAGCGATTTAGTGGAGATACCTACACTAAAATCTTCTCATTCTCTTTCACACCAGGTAACTCCTGCGTCTTAGTAGCATTATTGTCTTGCTAAGAGTAAAAGGAGTAAAAAATAAAATCTAAACTTATTTATAAATGGAACTTTGTCTGTGTGTGTGTGTGTGTGTGTGTCTGTGTGTCTGTGTGAGTCCGTTACCTATAGACTCCGAAACGGTTGAACCAGTTTTCTTGAAAATTTACACAGTTGTACTATAAGCGTCTGTGAGTGTTTTTAGCTATGTTTTGTGTCGAGGTACCCCGGGTTTTAGAACGAGTGGTCCAATTTTAATCAAATTCGATACACTCATAGACAAAGACATAAGAAACGATATTCAGAAGTTTCAAGGTTGAAGTTCTTAAAATAGGGCATAAAATCGATTATATATATATAAAAGGCAAGATGTTTGTGTGTGTGTGTCTGTTTATCTACTTGTATGTCTTTTTTTTTAGCACTTTTATTTTAGTTTTTGCTTCGAGTTTGGCTCTAAGTAAGTATAATTGTAGTTCTTAGTCTCAGCCATGATACCATTTACTCAGAGGACTTATTTAGCCTTCAAAATTCACTTTACGACGAAAAATACTTATTTGATATCGATACGAGGAAATCAAAATTTGACTTACATCCATTCATTTTTCTTTCAGTCTCCGGTTTCGCTTTAACTGCAAACAACTGTTGCTTTTTGTCTTTCGTGCCAACGTCCAAAGAGTCTGAGCTCCAGGACCATGGATAAGCTTTAAAGCTTTCATTACACCCGAGCAATGCCGGGCTATACTGCTAGTTAAAAAATAAATCAAACATTTTTAAAATTTATTTATATCCACAGTGAATTCCAGAGTAAATGCATAAACTCATTTTTCTTTACATCATCCTGCCTTTATTAGACAGGGTGGATTTCGCCCCTGACAACAAAGATGAGATAGGTTGTTGCCAGTGAGTCCGGGGTGTCTGCTTATTTACGCAGACTCAAGACGTACCAGGAAAGAACAAAGCGACTTTATTGAAATGCGATATTCCTGTTTTGTTTTTGTTTTTTTGGTGAGTAGATTCCCAAAGTAGGGAACGTGTTGAAATACTGAAGCTAACAAGGTTAACTATTCTTTAGTTGCGATAATTATCAAAATGAACTTAAACTGTCCATTTTTGCGATCAAAGCTTGCCGCAAACGTATTCCCATTTTCGGCACCATCATCCTTTTTAACGGAACTCATGAAAGAAGCCATTACACGCCCAGATGTCTTATCGGCAGAATTCGGTTTTTCTAAGATACTTCTGAAAAGTCTGTATATAGGCACCATATTTTAATGCTTCGCCTTCCCTGTTTTCAACTGGAATTCGAATCGGAGAGCCGAGTTCGAATTCCAATTGAATTCCTTGCATTCACTTACGCACAAATACCCTTGGGAAAGGTATTAATCCATCTCTTCCCACCAGTTATGGATTAAATAACAGAACAGATTGGGTTCTATAGCCTTACTGGCAAGCCATCTACCGCAGAAAGCAATGGCAACATACTGCGGTATAATCCTCTGCCCAGTCAGTCATGTCTCGAAAGAAACATGATCGCCCAATCATGTATCCTGTATGGCACTAACTGACTGAATATAATAGTTGGAAGCATAATCAAAGTTTCTACTGGGCATAAAGTGGGGGATCTGTTTTCTATTGTCATGAAATAGTAAACTGTTCCCCCACTAATTACTACTTATTGATATAATTATATAATCCACCTCTTCTTCCTACAGCTATGGGTTGAATAGCAGGACAGATTGGGTTCTATAGCCTTGGCTAGCAACCAGTCTACCGCAGAAAGCAATGGCAACCTACTGCGGGATAATCTTCTGCTCAGTCAGTCATGTCCCGAAAGAGACATGATCGCCCAAGCGTGTATCACGTATGGCATTTAACTGACTTAATTCCCTGTTTTACTATTTTCGATAAAACTCAGGCTGCTTCGTCTGCTCCTAGGGCTTCTTTTTCGCAGGAGTTCCTTATAAATGATGACCCAGTTTTTATACGGCTTCCTGTGTATATCTTTATAGTTTTGTGAATTTGTTTAGTGATTTAGAGCCTCCCTGAGTGGCGTAGATTAACAAGTTGTCTACGATGTAGTCAACAGTTTTTTATGCGCCTTTCTGTGTATATATGTGTAGTGAATTAGATCCTCCCTGAGTGTCGTAATGTAATGATTAACAAGTTGACTACGACTTGGTGAAATCAATTCTTATGCTTCTGAAATATTCAGTACTAATATAGATGACCTTCTCAGCGACGCTTAGATGTGAATACAAAGCCGAAAGTTCGGGGTACCTAGTGAGGTTCGAACTCACTACTCAGTTTTAATAGGTTCTAGCGAAACAAGCTTGCTAATCATTATTGCTGCGGTACGTTTCCAATATAGCAAGTATAATTCGTCCATTTTTATGTCATGGGGTCACACGTCACATTTTTATGTTATGGGGTCACACATCAACTCTTACGGGAGTGCGTTGTAGTGTAGTGGAGAAATCGGAGAGCCGAGTTAGAATTCCAGTCGGTTTCGTTGCATTCACATACGCGCAAATACCCTTGGAAAATGGTCCTGGGCATGATGGTAAATTGTACCCGGCAGTAAGGCCTCTGATTGGGAGGTTGTGAGGGGCATAGTACCACCTCTTAATTGCTGTTGTTCCCAGGTCCACCCTGATCTGAAGTGATAGCACCTGTTAGGGTCCCAGCTATGGGCAAATAGCTAACCCCCAAACTGGGATCAAAACACTATAGAAAATATACAAATACACTTTTATAGAAATATATACATAAAAATAGACTTTTATAAAATAAATATACATTTGTGAATGAAAAATATTACCAACAATACATTTTTGAAGAAAAAATGATTACCATAACACATTTTTGAAGGAAAAAAATTGTTCTTAGCAAAAGATTTTTGAATACAAAACTAGAAGACATTTGCAGTTTTCTAAAATAAAAGAGAATAAAAACCAAAAATTTTCATAAGAATCTGACTAAATCAACCTTCTCACAATCATCGAACATTAAAATAAATACCTTAAAACCCCACATAGGTTGATATGCCATTAAACAAAACTCAAACTCAAACCCTTGGGAAAGGGATGAATCCGTCGATTCTCCCTCCAGCTATGGGTTAAATTGCGGGTCAGATTGAGTTCTGTTTCCTTGGTTGGCAACCAGTCTATAGGAGAAACCAATGGTAAACTACTGCGAGAAATCTTCTCCACAGTAAGTCATGTTTCTTCGAGACATGATCGCTCAAGCGTGTATCATATATGACACTTAACTGACTGACCGACTTTCAAGTATTTTCGATAAAGCTCAGCCTGTTTCGACTGTTCCTAAGGTTTTTCCCTAGTCTTTCCGTATAAAAGATGCACTACCTGCCCAGTTCTTATGCGACTTTCTGTGTATATCTGTGTAGTGAATTCGATCCTCCCTGAGTGGCGTAATGTAATGATTAGCAAATTGAATATGACGTGGTGAAATAAATTCATACTCTTCTGTAATATTCATTACTAATATAAATGATCTTCTCAGCGCCGCTTAGATGTGGTACGCTTACGGCCATATCACGTTGAATACACCGGTTCTCGATCGATCACCGAAGTTAAGCAATGTTGAGCCTGGTCAGTACTTAGACGGGTGACCGCTTGGGAATACCAGGTGCTGTAAGTGTTTAGTGACGGATGTGCGTTGTGGTGCAGTGGATATCGGCTCGGAAAGTGAAATCGGTGAGCCGAGTTCGAATTCCAGTTGAATACCCTGCCTTCACTTAAGCACTGGTACTCTTGGCAAAGGTATTAATCCGTCCCTTCCCTCCAGTTATGGGTTAAATAACAGAGTAGAACTTGGGGATCGTGCCCTTAAAAAACAAATCCCAATGAATCTTGGTACTCGAAAAGAAAAAAAAGCTGTCTATTACTAGACACAAAACTCATATAAAAACAACAATAAATTGTTGAAAGAAAAAGGTATTACCATCAATAAATAAATAAAATTTAGTTGGCAATAAATGACCCGCCAAGGTTGATATGCCATAAAACAAAACAACCAACCAAACAACCAAAACAGATGTGGTACAAATGTACCTCGCTGAGGTACATTACCAATATAGCAAAAATAATTCGCCTATTTTTATGTCATGGGGTTACACACCACAGGCTTACGGCCATATGACACTGAAACATCGGTTCCTGTACGATCACCGAAGTTAAGCAACATCGAGCCTGGTCAATATGGATGGGTTACCTACCTAACTCGTTTATGTACGGTTGGTGTAATGAATAATGACTCGCAACTGTTAACAAAGAGCGGAGTTCGAATTCCAGTTAGTTTTGTTATATATGCTTACACGTAAATATCTTTGGGGATCCGCCTCTTCTCCCCCAGCTATAGGTTAATTAATACGACGTGTATCACGAATTCATTTCTTACAAATATGTGAGTTTTTAGGTATGTGTCTAATGTTACAGGAATGTATTATTTTCCAAACACAGTAAGCACGTTATGGCAGTGTTCGTAATTAATGTTATTGAATGTTAGCTTTTCCATTTTTAATATTAAGCTTCCATTATTTTTAATCTTTCAATGAGTTCTAATGGAGATATGGTCAGCTAGGTGTAATGTAAGTCGTTTAGATAGGCATGTAGTAGTGTGACCAATGTAATTGTTTACGTGTTAAATCTGATCAGGAACACAGTTCCTTAATGGGCATTTGAACTTGTAAATAAGGTTGGCTCTTTGTAGTTTTTGATTTTGCAGATGTGTTGTTATTTTTTGTGATAAGGTTACCTGTTATCATGTTTTTATTTTTAATAACAGATAGCTAGTTTAATTTTCTTTAGATAGACTGGGGTTGTGTATTTTTTATGATATTAATGAAAGGTAATTCGTTTTGCGGGATGCCGAGTTCGAATTCCAGCTGAATTCCTTGCATTCACTTACGCACAAATACCCTTTGAGAAAGGTATTAATCCGTCTCTTCCCTCCAGTAATGGGTTAAATAATAGGACAGATTGAGTTCTATAGCCTTGGCTGACAACCAGTCTACTGCAGAAAGTTGAGCCTCTACACCTGTACAATAGACGTGGGTAGAGTGTGAAGCGGGCGATAATTTAGTCTACCTACTCCAATTGAAAAAAAATAAAAATAAAAAAGAAGAAAAAGAAAAAGAGTGAAAAGATTGGAAAAGAGAAAGCCGGAAACCACATCCTAAACAGGGAACAAGGGTTGAACTTCTTCATCTGTTCAACAGACGTGGGTGGAATGTGAACCGGGCGATAGTTTAGTCTATCTACTCCAACTGAAAAAAGAAAAAAAAAGAAAAGAGTAAAAAGATTGGAAAAGAGAAAGCCGGAAACCACATCCTAAACAGGGAACAAGGGATGAGCCTCTTCATCTATTCAAAAGACGTGGGTGGAGTGTGAACTGGGCGTTAGTTTAGTCTATCCAAATATAAGAAGAAAAAGAATTTTCATGAGACAGACTTGCCACCCAATCTTATCTGCATGTTGCTGAACCTTTAGTTTGCCCAACTGAATACGTCTGTTCGCAGTCGTGATTATGTTTATCTTTATAAACCTAATCACGACTAATTCTCTTCACACATTCTCGTGGACCTTTCCTTTTCTTTTGCCTAATAGACTACTTGAAATAAATGTCTGGCCGTGTTAAGTTTTTAAACCTGATTATTGGTAATGTGCGACGTGATGCAGTGGATATCGACTCGGAACGACAAATTGGGGGGCCGAGTTCGACTTCCTCGCATTCACTTACGCACAAATACCCTTGGGAAAGGTATTAACCCGTCTCTTCCCTCCACTTACAGATTAAATAATAGGACAGATTAGATTGTACAGATTGGGTTTTAAAAAATAGTCTAATCTAGAGGGCCGATGAAAGAGTGAAGAAATCGGTTGTTAAATAGTGTCTGAGTTACATTATTGAGTTCTTTAACCCGAGAACACTAACCATGAGTATATAGTACCCAGCGCAAATGACGCCATTTTAATTACAATTTAATTAAGTTTTCAGTACTTGATTTTCTTAACTAAACAATATTTTTTTCGGTTTCTATTAATGTTAACTCTAAGTAAAGATTTTGAAGTTCCTGCATGTAAAATATTTAAAATAAAGATTTGTATTTAATATTTCTTTTTTATATTTTCAAAATCGGGTATGATATACCCATGGTTAGTAGTGGTATAACTTTAATTGATGGTTAGTGTTCCAGGGTTAAGAGAAAGTGAACAAAATCATGAATTCTTGTGTGCTGTTTTTAGGATTTTTTTTATAACTATATAATTTTATATCTAAGCTGGCATTCATTTTAAGAATTTAGGTGGCAAGAGTTTCTGCTTGTGAATTTTTTGTATAATGAAGTAGCGAATCCGTTATTACTGAATTCTATGTGAACATCAAAGAATAGGAATATATTTTTGGAATAAGTTCATAGGTAGAGTTAAAGAAAGAGTTTTTTTTTTAATGTGGTTTTGATATTATCAATTTCTGTTTTGTTTGTTTTTGTTTTTTTTTGCTAAAATAAAAGTGCTGTCAAAATAGCGGATATATATTTTGGGTTTCTGGAAGCGGCCGAAATGTGGTTCTACAGAAGGATGCTACGGATATCGTGGACTGAGCATACAAGCAACGACGAGGTGTTAGAAAGAATGGCAACAAAAAGGAAATTGATGCTGAGCATCAGGAAGAGACAACTGAAGTTTCTGGGACATGCAATGAGGAAGGAGACCCTGGAGAACCTGATACTGACTGGACAGATAGAAGGAAGGAGAGACAGAGGAAGGCAGCGGATAATATATTTGCAGGGCCTGATCAGGTGGATGACGGAACGGGGGTTGCCAGGAGCAACAGGAGCAAATATACTAAGAGCCACAAGGGATAGGGAGACGTGGAGACAGGACTTGTTTAAATATCGTGTTTTTCACGTGGGACATGTAGTAGTTAGAGATGCGTGAACCAAGAAGATTTTACGTACTAACATCGTTGGTTTAAGTGTAGATATTGCGATTATAATTGTATAAAAAGGATTTGGGTGCGCAAACATGCAATATGCTTTCGAGGATATTTTGTCTGAGAGATGGATGTAGAGTAGAATTTTTTAAACATATGACCCCAACCAAAGCAGTCGACTGCCACTAATGCACAGGGGGTTACATAGGAGGAATGTTATCAGAAGGAGTAACAAGTTAGAGCGGGTGTCAGGAAGTGGGTAAGAAAAGAACGAGAATGCTGATGAGAGTGTAGGGGACGGAGAAAGGAGCATGAGAGAGAGGATGCAAATTAGTGAGATAGGAGATGACTATTGACTTTACATTTAAACTTCTGAGATTGTAGCTGTCGGGGAAGCAAGTAAACGGAAGGGAATTCCACAGGCGGGAAGCGTGAGAAAAGAAGCTGATGGAGTCAAATTTGCGTTTATATTTTATTGGTTTCACAGTAAAAGGGTGGAACCCAGTTGCTAATCTTGTGGCTCGAGTAAATTCATACATAAGGGGCACCAAAGAGCTAAGTTCATCGGAGCAGAAGAAGTGAAAGTATTTGTAGAAGAGACACAGGGAAGCCACATTATGCCGGTGATAACGTGGCTGTATCTGAGCTGCCAAGTCGGGATCGATCACATTACAGATTCTCCGTTGGATTATACAAGGACACCTAGGTGGATAGCAGGAGCACCCGACCAGATATGGCAGCAGTATTCAATGCATGAGTGGATGATAGATTTATATATGTGCAGGATGGTTTGAGACAGAAAAAAACTCCCTGGCCCTACACAGAGAATCGGCCTTCTTAGCAGCGGATTTAGCTATGGATTCGATATAGTCATTCCACTTGAGGTCGGTTGTGAGAGTTAATCCGAGGAAGCGCAGTGTTTTGCTTTCAGGGTGACTAGCCTGATCCATACTAATGAGGACACGGAGTTGATGATTATTTTCAATAATTTGATCTATGTTTATGAATGAAATTTCAAAGTCATGGGACAGTAAAATACCATGGTAAGTTAGTATAATTTTATAATTTGAAGAAATTTGTGGGTTGATGTGATTGGTAAATATGTAATTGGTGATGATATCGTTAAGGAATTTTGATAATTCTTACATAGAATTTGGGATCTGGAAACTGACGGGTCGTAGTGGGTATCCGGATTTATGTATTTTTCATATTTTCCTTTAAGGTATCCCGGCTGGGGTGAAACTCCGGAGAATGAAGAAGCCTAGTACAGCACCAAGACTGAAATACAACACGATCGTTGACAACCTCAACTTACAGAAAGAATACACTAACAGCGTGAAAAACAAATACGAAGAACAAATTGGAAAAGGACACTCGAAATGGGACTCACTAAAGGAAGCGTTAGTGACATCAGCAAACAAAATGGCCCCAACGGATATCAGACGCAGAAGAAAAAACGAGTGGATGACTGAAGCGTTTCTTGACATGATGCAAAGGAGACAGAAAAGGATGCCTTGACATGGCATGGAATACAGGAAACTATACAAAGAAATAAGAAACAAATGCAGACAGGCTAAAGAGAAATGGCACAACGACAAATGCGCAGAGGTAGAGAGACTGAGCAGGACTAATAAAGCAGACATGCATAAAGAAATAAGAGAACTGACAGGAGAAAAAGCTGCTCGTCAACAGGATGTGTAAAATCCAAGGATAGAACGATCATTTTGTAGAAAGAGGAAATACTCCAGCGATGGGAAGAATATATAAAAGATCTTTTCCACGACAAGAGAGAGCAACTGATAATACACAAAGATTAGGACGGACCGGAAATATTAAAGTCCAAGCGTGTATCATGTATGGTACTTAACTGATTGATTATCTATGTTTTCTTCTTCGAATATGGGGATATTAGGTAATCCCATTATTTATCGTATGAGTACTTTTCCGCTTAGTTATTTAAATTGTAAGATCATGTAGCAGCCGAAAGAACAGACAGTCACCCCGATGTTGACCTCAGTATCAACTTTTCTATTTATATCTACTCTAGATCTGATATTGATAATTTTACCCATAAATATATCATACTATTTAATTTATTTGTTTGAACATTATTTTTAATTGACACTCGTATTTGAGTAGATATTCTGTTTTAAATTAAACCGTATATATATATATATATATATATATATATATATATATATATATATATATATATACCGGGATGATTATTTATGATAAATTTTGTTACGAAAGTGTGTGTTTTTTGACAGGATTCAAGCCTAAGACCTCTAACAACATAGCAGAAGCCACCAAATTATCTGGTGTGTCTAAAAACTGCATGACCACGAATAATTCTACAGTCTAATCGAAGTTAAATCATGCCTTATATACACAACTTGCCATTTTTCGTAAAAACACTCTCTGTTCTGAAATGTATCGTAATGTATACAAATGCAAACAGATTGTTACGGAAACTTTCGGAGATTGACGAAACGAAATTAATAACCGACATATTTAATTTATTTGTTTGAAAATTATTTTTAATCGATTCTCGTATTTGAGTAGATATTCTGTTTTAAATTAAACAGTATATTTATTTTAAACCTTAACAACATAGGGAAAGCCACAAATTGATCTGGTGCGTCTTAGACCGCTTGATTCCACAGTCTAATCGAAGTTAAATCAAGCATACTATAGCTAAAACTATATTCTGGTTTTAAATGAGTGATAGATGCCAGGTCAGGACCGATTACATTACAGAACCGGTCTTTGGATTTTATCGAACCAACATTCCTAGGATCAGACCTAATATAATCACTCCAGTTCATGTCATTAAAAAGACGTGAGACGTAAAAGCTGCAAAGAGGTGCTTTTCTAGAGGTTATCAAAAGCCACGAAGATAGAAAGCAAAAAATATAAGTTATCTATGGTGATGTGCGTTGTGGTGCAGTGGATATCGACTCAGAACGCGACACCGAGGTGCCGAGTTCGGAATTCCAGTTGAATTCCTTGCATTCACTTACGCTCAAATACCCTTGGGAAAGGTATTAATCCGTCTCTTCATTCCACTTATGGGTTAAATAACAGAACAGATTGGGTTCTATATCCTTGGCTGGCAACCAGTCTACCGCAGAAAGCAATGGCAACTTACTGCGGGATAATCTCCTGCCAAGTCAGTCATGTTTCTTTTGAGACATGATCGCTCCAAGCGTGTATCACGTATGGCACTTAACTGACTGATGGTGATTAAAAGATTAATTTTGTTTTGGCTTCGTTAAATCAGTTCTTACCACAATTATGCTAATTTAAAATCTATTCAGAAGATTTCATTTGTCTGTCTTTATCAATTAAATACCAGAGCAAATCGGTGCTGTCTAAATGCATTTGGTAGTCAGTGTTGTAAAAGGACGATTCTAAATTCAAAACGCCGATCGCACTCCAAACTACAACACATTCTTCTTGTTCTTCTATGTGCCTTGTCTTTTCAGGACGTAGGTGATCATGGCGCTCCACGTCTCCCTATTCCTGGTGGCTCTTAGGACACATTCTCCTATAACATCACGCAACCTTCTTTCTGTCAGCCACCTGCTCAGGTCCTCCAAATATGTTATCTGCTGCTTTCCTCTGTCTCTTTTTCCCTCTATCTGGCCTGTTAGTATCAGGTTCTCCAAGCCCTCCTTCCTCATTGCATGTCCCAGGAATATAAGTTGTTTCTTCCTGATGCTCAATATTACTTTCCTTTTCGTTTCCATCCTTTCCCAACCTCATCATTGCTCACATGTTCATTCCAAGATATCCGCAGCATCCTTCTGTAGAACCACAATTCAGCTGCTTCAAGCTTTTCCTTCATCTTTGATGATATTTTCCAGCATTCACTACCATACTGAAGAACTGACATCACATAGCAATCAAGTATTCTCTTTTTTGTTTCTAGTGAAAGTTTTCTGTCTCTTAATACTTTGCTCAACTTCTGGAACGCGTTCATTGTCATGCCAATTCGCCTTCAGATCGCTGTGTCGCACTTTCTGTCTTCTGTTAGAACACTTCCCAGGTATTTAAATTTGTGTACCTGTTTGATTTTAAATGTCCTCTGGGCAAGGGCTCATGCTTCGAGAAAATATTGGATCTTAAACCCACACCGAGGTTTTCGCGGTCAGGATCAAAACGTAGTATCTGTTCTCAGTTACTCACTACCTGCTAGCCGGCGTGAAAGCAATGACCAGCTAAGACTAGCTTTTAACCAGCTTTGAAAAGCTATGACCTGCTAAGACCAGGTTTGTACCCAGTTACCTAGTAGGCGGGAGCTGGGTAATATTTGACTAATGGCCTGAGCCTACGCGCTTAGGTCCCTACCTTAAAAACTGGCCTTGTGTCACAACTCGTTCCAGTTGGGGAGTAGGGTAAATCTCAGATCTTTAATCCACCTGGTAAATTTTCGTTTTAGGTCCCGAAGGCGTTTAACCCTTGAAATTTATCCAAAATAGTATTATCTCTGTGCAAATGTATATGCTGAATTCAAATCAACAATTAGTTATTGAAGAAACCTACCTTTATTGATTTGAACGTCCAAAAAAAAATCGAAATACATCTCGTTCATTTTGTCTCCCGTAACTCTAACGCAGACATTAAATTAACTGCTGAATGACTCATGGCGTAGGCAACAAATTCTAGCCTATTGTCGGCCAGTTTATTTCCTTTACTGAAATTTCCGCCTATTTACTTCATGTAATGAAAGTAATACGCTTTTTTTTCTACGCGTATTACTTTCATTACAGGAAATAAATAGGCGGAAATTTCAATAAAGGAAGTAAATAGTCCGAAATTTGTTGTCTACGCCGAAAGTCATTCTGCAGTTAATTACATGACTTCGTGAGAGTTACGGGAGACAAAAAAATGCGAGATGAAGTTCGATATTTTTCTGGTCGCTAAGATCAATAAAGGTAAATTTCTTCAATAACTAGTTGTTGATTTGAGTTCAGCATATACATTTGCACAAAAATATTGCTATTTTGGAGAAATTTGAAGGGGGAAAAGCCTTCGGGACCTAAAACGAAAATTTACTATCCACCCTAGGTCTTTAGAGGACTGATACATAAGATCCCTCGGTAAAGATGAAAATACAATGGTCGACTCTCCGCACCACGCTAGTAAGGACATGACTCCTTATGTTATCCTTTATCTTTACAAGACAAAGATCAGGCCTAAGATGAAGTATTCTTGTCTTAATTGGACAGGAGATGCCTAGTTCTCACTTTCTAGTCTCGACAGAATCTAAAAATGTCTCTACGTTCTTGTGGTTGACAAATTATTTTTCACCTCGCAAACTTTTCGTCACAGACGGAATGTGACAAATCTCCACTCATCTATCGCAATAGAAAATTCCTGTAACACAAATAGCGCGATTAGCTCCAGGGCCGTGTATAGAGTAATTCTCACTGTAAAAAAATCCTCAATCTACAGACTACTACTATTGAGGGTTTAACGAAACAGACCGTGACACAGGGAGGGACAAATACTTCCAATTCCCTGTCTTCCTGTTTCGTGTTTAACTTTGTTTAACTTTGTTAGACAAATACGCAGAGAAACGATGTACCTCTGGCGAGGCGAATATATCACAGCCAGTGAAAAGATAACGGATTTCACAATTATCTATTAGCAAATAAATTATTAGGTTATTCAGGAAATGATTAGATGTAGCATTTATTGCTGAATATATATATATATATATATATATATAAGTGTCTCTCTGTGTGTGTGTAAATTCAGATAAAATAGCCATTTTTCAACATGTTAGTTTAAGATATGCATTGCCAACCTCGCTTAATCAAAGAAAGAGGAAAAATTCTAATGCCTGAAGCAGGGCCTATTAAAGAAAGTGGTGGGGGAATGTCGGCTATAATAGGGTTAGGCTAGAGGAATTTTAGTAGTAATTTCTCTTATGGTAAAAAACATGAGTGGCATGTTTCTTGACCATTGCGTTAGTAGTGGTACCGATTTACGATAAATTTTGTACGAAAATGTGCGTTATTCGGTAGGATTGGAACCTGCGATCTCTATCAACATACGGGAAGCCACCATTTCATCTGGTGTATCTTAGACCACTCGACCACGAATAATACCACAGTCTATATGTTGATAGAGGTCGCAGGTTCGAATCCTGTCGAATGACGCACATTTTCGAACAACATTTATCGTAAATAATCAGGGCGGTAGAAATAGATATATAATTATATTGTTTAATTAAAAACGGAATATCTACTCAAATACGAGTATCGATTAAAAATAATGTTCAAACAAATAATTTCAATATGTCGGTTGTTAAAACCATTTCATCGTTTTTCGGGATTTTCCGTAATATATATATATATATATATATATATATATATATATATATATATATATATATAAACTTATTTATAAATGAAACTTTGTGCGTGTGTCTGTGTGTGTTTGTATCAGTTACCTATAGACTCCGAAACGGCTGAACCGATTTTCTCGAAAATTTACACAGTTGTACTATAAGTGTCTGCGAGTGTTCTTAGCTAGGTTTTGTGTCGAAGTACCCCCGATAAATATTGATAATCAAAAAAATCTGGTTATAGAAGGAGTGGTCCGATTTTAATCAAATTTGATACACTCATAGACAAAGACATAAGAAACGATATTCAGAAGTTTCAAGGTTGCAGTTCTTACAATAGTGCAGAAAATCGATTATATATATATATATATATATAAAAGGCAAGATGTGTGTGTTAATGGGAGGTCAGGGTAATATGATGGATATGTTAAAGTCATTCGAAATTGGTGGGTAAAAAAAATTAAAAAGTCATAACTTTTCGTTCTGGTTTGGACATTTCCATTAAGATCTCACATTCGATGCTCTATAACCCCTACTCCGATTCGCGTTTTATTTTACCATATTATAAAGTTATGCAAACTACACGCACTGCTAGTATATGTATAACAGCTGCTCTTACCGACTGAGCTACAGGAAACTACGGCTATATTTAGGGTCTAAATCTAACCGTATAAACCTAGCCTTCATCCTGTTCATCCCTCTCCATGTATCATTTTTTTCTACTTGCTTTGTCTGATTTTAGAATTAATTTTTATTCTTCAAATAATCTATTTAAACAGTGTTTATTTCAATCAAAACAGCCACTCTGAACATCTTTAGATCTCTGCCAACGAATTACAAGCTTATATACGTCTTTACAATAAAACCGTAAAAGTTGGGGTGCCATTGAACAAAATTTCATCATATTTTTTTGCCACAAAATGTCTTTTGGCTTAAAAGATTGCGAAGATGCTTTGACAAAGTGATAGTCAGTTAATGGGGGGTCAAGGAAATGTGGTGGATGGGTCAAGGTCTTGTATCCCAAGCTGGGGAGTATCAACGAATAAAAAAACCATAACTTTGGTTTTTGGATTGGACAATTTCAGCAAGATTTCTACTTTCTAGGATTAAACAGAAAGATAAAGATTTGTTGACGCTAACCTGAGGGACACAAATTTTAGCAAATACGTACAGTATAAAACAAACTCGCTGTTAAAATCTTGAAAAAAAAATGAAATAGGTGGCCACAGAAAATTTTTGTAACCCTAATTCTAGCTCTTGCTGCATTATGCAATGAGTGACAGACAGAAAACAAAAAATATATTTGGTAAATTATAAAAACAATTTAGTTTACTCACACCATCAAAAATGTATCTGCCATATTTAAGTCAGTTTACAACTGCAGCGGTTATATTTATGCGTAAATAATCTAGGATTTTTTGTCTGTACCATTAATTCTATCTAAACTTATTTATAAATGGAACTTTGTCTCTGTGTGTGTGTGTGTTTGTCTGTGTGTGTGTGTCCGTTACCTATAGACTCCGAAACGGCTGAACCAGTTTTCTTGAACGTTTACACAGTTGTACTATAAGCGTCTGCGAGTGTTCTTAGCTATGTGTTGTGTCGAGGTACCCCCGAGAAATATGGAAAATCGAGAATCGAAAATATCGGGTTGTAGAAGGAGTGGTCCGATTTTAATCAAGTTTGATAGACAAAGACATAAGAAACGATATTCAGAAGTTTCAAGGTTGCAGTTCTTACAATAGTGCATAAAAAGCAAGATGTTTATGTGTGTGTCTGTATGTCTGTCGTTTTTTCAGCCCTTTTAATTTAGTTTTTGCTTCGGGTTTGGCTGTAAGTAGGTATAATTGTAGTTCTTAGTCTCAACCATGATACCATTTATTCAGAGGACTTATTTAGCCTTCAACATTCAATTTACGACCAAAAAAACTTATTTGATATCGATACCAGGAAATGAAAATTTCACTTACATCCATTCATTTTTCTTTCAGTCTAAGGTTTCGCTTTAACTAGAAACAACTTGATTTTTAGTCTTTCGTGCTAACGTCCAAAGAGTCTGAGCTGCAGGACCATGGATTTGTTTTAAAGCTTTCATTACACCCAAGCAACGCCGGGCTATACTGCTAGTTCTTATGTAAAAGAAAGAATTTAAAATGATTTTAATTGTTAAAAGACAAAAATATCCAGAGAAACCACGGTCGATGTGGCAAAGACTTGTACTTACTTCCCCGATAGCAGCAACCTCCAAAAATTTAAAAGCAATGTCAGTTGTCATCTTCTATCTTCTTGAATCCCGATTATTTTTTAAACTTTCTTCAATACCCATTTTATCCAGGCTTTTCTCTCACTGTAATTCCTGCGCACTCGTGTCAGACTCGCCTTGCTTAGCGTGAAATGATTAAATAAAATATAAAAATAAAGGGAAAGATTCTTATTTGCCGAACATGTTCAACACATTGTGACCTTGTTCTTAATTGATAGGGGTTCCAAAGATAAGACGAAAGCACTTGGACATATATATCTGGGCTTAGAATTTTTCCTCATTCTCTGTTTATAATCGATCGAAGAATGCATGCCTTAAAATGACATGCTGAAAATGGTTCTTTCCTCACTAAGTTTCATATGAATTTATATCCATCCGCCCGTGTATTGAATATTGCTGCCATATCTGGTCGGGTGCCCCTGCTGCTCTCCTTGGGCTTCTTGACAAAATACAAAGGAGAATCTGTAACGTGGTTGATACTGACTTGGCAGACCGGCTGCAGCCGCTCTCTCACCGGCGTGATGTGGCTTCCCTGTGCCTCTTCTACAAGTACTTTCATGGCTTCTGCTCCGATGAGCTTAGATCACTGGTGCCGCCTAAGCACGAATTTACACGAGATACTAGATTAGCAACTAGGTCTCACCCTTTTACAATTAAACAAATAAGATGTAACCGTAAATTCTACTCCAACAGCTTCTTTTCTCGCGCTTCCCGCCTATGGAACTCCCTTCCACAAGTCTGCTTTCCCGACAGTTACAATCTCCAGGTGTTTAAATGTAGGGTCAATAGACACCTCCTATCACACTAACTCCCAACTATTCTCAGAACACTCTCATCTACCCAACCCTCATTCTCGGTATCCTTACCCGCCTATCACCCACCCTCTGTCATTTCCTATATTTAATCAGCCTTTCTCCACTCTACGTAGCCCCATGCGCAGTAGTGGCAGTGACATGCCTTGCTCGGGGTGAAACGCTTATAAATATATATATATATATATATATATATATATATATATATATATAAGAAAGATTAAGGCAGACACGTTATTTCATCGTAAATCGGAAGTATAAGCCTTTTTTTATTTTCCTTTTTTTACTGTGAAACCCTTTGTACAATAAAGACGGAAGCTGATGATGGTTCGCCTGAAATAGGCCTATATTACCGCTTTACCATAAAATAACGTGTCTGCCTTAATTTTTCTTATATTTGCTGTACAAGTATTTATATGCATATATATTTACAGCTCTCTTAGAGAGTTATCCTTGCACTGTATGTACAGGATACTCCTTTGCTGATATATATATATATATATATATATATATATATATATATATATATATTAAAATAAATTTTCAAAATTCAAAAATGTTGAATAAACATTTCAACATGAAATCACTAAGAGAGATTTCACGTACCCTCAGCAACAGTCTATATCAAAATGAATAAAAATAAGATTAAAAAGGAGAAATAAAAAAATAAAAGAATAAAAAAGAAAGATAAAGAAATAAAAAATAAATAACGGTTAAGACTTGAGAAATATACGTCTCAAAATTTTTTTTTTTTTAAATCAGTCTATTTTGGTTTTTACTTTTTGATAGAGTTGTAAGTGAAGAGATGGAAATTTGGCATGTCTACTTAATAGACGAAAAGGGTTAAGGAATGAGAGGTCGTTAAATTGAGAATCGGACCACTCCTTCCATGTCCCGATTTTTTCAATATCGATTTTCGATATTTATCGGGTGTACCTCGACACAAAACATAGCTAAGAACACTCGCAGACACTTATAGTACAACTGTGTAAATTTTCAAGAAAATCGGTTCAGCCGTTTCGGAGTCTATAGGTAACGGATACACACACACACACACACCCACACACACACACACACACACACACACACACAAAGTTCCATTTATAAATAAGTTTAGATTTATCTGTCGAAAGAAATCTGCTTTCCCATCGTCCCTCACCCGAGTGTGTCACTGATAAATTTTGAAAATCTTAAACCATAAAACGAATTTGCTATTAAAAGTGAGGTAAAACATTTTAAAAGTTCTTTCGTCTTGGCACGTCTTTCTATGCCGTCTCAAAAAAATTAAAAATTAAAAATTAAAAATAAAATAAAAAAGTTAAATTTAAAAATATTAATTTTAAGAATTAAAAAAATTCTGTCTCTTTAATCTTTTTTCTTTCACATGAGAGATAAAGACGATTTTTAATCCGTTTTCTCCCGTTTTATGCTTAAAACATTATCAACGATCTCTTCTGATAAAAGTTGATTGAAATGTAGCTGTTTCAAAGGAATTATACCACCTGTTTCTTTCGACAGATAATTTCAACAGTCTTCAATCTTTTTAAGCTATCTTTTGAAATTCGTTAAAAAAAAGGAAAAAAATATATTGCCCGCGAGCATTATAGACAGAAACTTATTTTACGAACCGTTTCTGGGAAGTTCGCAATTCGACCAAATATGTCTTGCAAAAAATATCTGCTCTTTTGTCATTCGGTCTGGTTTTGGAAGTGTGTAGATCCGAATATATTTCAGTCAGCTCTCTCTCGTTCCGCTTCACGCAAAAAAAAAAAAAAAAATTCATAGATTGAAGAACATTTAAAGCAGGATAAAAACATGAAGTAGATAGATCCATCTATCGTCTGGTTTACGCATCTCCGAACATTCAAACAGTAGTAGAGGTTTGATCCTTTTTTCTCTTTAGAAATGGGTTTCCGGTTCCATCTAAAATCTACTTCAACTTCTATGCTTCTAATGTCTCCGACTGAATTATGGTGTAGAGTCTGGTCCCTTGTTTCCTCATTAGAATTGGATTTCCAGTTCCTTTTAAAATCTACTTCAACTTCTGTACATCAAATGTCTCCGACCGAACTAGGGTGTACAATTTTGTCCCTTGTTTCCTGATTAGAATTGAGTTTCCGGTTCCTTCAAAGTTTACTTCAACTCTATAATTCTAAAATCTGCGCGTGATTTTTTTCTTTTTTTTTTGCTAATTATTTATTCAGTACCATATCAGAGAATATTTTCACGTAACAGTTCAGTTCTCTTTTCTTTGTTCCAATTCCCTTCCTTTTTATGGAAATTGTCAGGTTTAACTGCCATATGAGAGAAAATTATCACGTAACAGTTCACTGCATTTTTCTTTGTTCCAAGACCCTTCTTCTTTGGGGAGATTGTCAGCATTCAGTGCCATATAAGAGAACATTATCACGTAACAGTCCAGTGGTCTTTTGTTTGTTCCAAGTCCCTTCCTTTTTATGTAGATTGTCAGCATGCATTGCCATATGAGAGAATATTATCTCGTAACAGTTCACTGAATTTTCTTTGTTTCAAGTCCCTTCTTCTTTGGGGAGATTGTCTGCATTCAGTGCCATATAGGGGAACATTATCACGTAACAGTCCAGTGCTCTTTTCTTTGTTTCAAGTCCCTTCTTCTTTGGGGAGATTGTCTGCATTCAGTGCCATATAGGGGAACATTATCACGTAACAGTCCAATGTTCTTTTCTTTGTTTCATGTCCCTTACTTTTTATGGAGATTGTCAGCATTCACTGCCATAAGAAAGAATATTATCACGTAACGGTTCACTGTACTTTTCTTGGTTCCAGTACCTTCCTTGGGGGAATTGGCAGCATTCACTGCCATATAGGAGAACATTATCATGTAACAATCCAGTGATCTTTTCTTTGTTTCAAGTCCCTTCTTCTTTGGGGAGAGTGTCAGCATTCACTACCATATAGGGGACCATTATCACGTAACAGTCCAGTGCTCTTTTCTTTGTTCCAAATTCCTCCCTTTTTATGTAGATTGTCAGCATTCACTGCCATATGAGAGAATATTATCACGTAACAGTTCACTGCATTTCCTTTGTTCCAAGTCCCTTCTTTTGGGAAACTGTCAGCATTCACTGCCATATCACGTAACAGTCCAGTGCTGTTTTCTTTGTTTCAAGTCTCTTCTTCTTTGGGGAGATTGTCAGCATTCAGTGCCATATAGAAGACCATTATCACGTAACAGTCCTGTTTTTTTTTCTTTTTTTTCTTTGTTCCACGTCCCTTCTTTATCTTTGTAATGATTGTTTGGCATTCACGGCTATATGAGTGGACAGATATCACGTAACAGTTCAGTAATCTTTTCTTCATTTATTCTGTTTCAAGTCTCTTCTTCATCTTTGAGGAGATTGTCCAGCATTTACCGCCATATAAGAGGACAGATATCACACAACATTTCAATACACTTTTCTTTGTTTTTCTTGCTTCAAGTCCCTACCACATCTTTGAGCCAGCATTTACTGCCATATAAGAGGACGAATATCACGTAACAATTCAGTAATCTTTTCTTTGTTCCTCTTGCTTCAAGTCTCTTCTTCACCTTTGGGTAGATCTTCCTGCATTCACTGCCATATAGGAGGACAGATATCACGTAACATTTCAGTAATCTTTTCTTTCTTTCTCTTGCTTCATGTCTCTTCTTCATCTTTGAGGAGATTGTCCAGCATTCACTGTCATACAGGAGGACAGATATCACGTAACATTTCAGTACTCTTTGCTTTGTTTCTCTTGCTTCAAGTCTCTTCTTCATCTTTGATGAGATTGTCCAGCATTCACTGTCGTTCAGGAGGACAGATATCACGTTACATTTCAATACACTTTTCTTTGTTTCTCTTGTTTCAAGTCTCTGCATCATCTTTGATGAGATTGCCCAGCATTCACTCACATATAGGAGGACAGATATCACGTAACAGTTCAGTACTCTTTTCTTTGTTTCTAACAAAGTTTTCTAACAAAGTTTTCCCGTTTCTCTTACAAGCTAAATTTTTTTCTGCCTTTAAATAAGCTGCAAAATATTGATAATCTGTTTCAAAAAACAAGTCAGTGCATGAATCATTGATCTGGGAGAGATGTTAATGTGGCAAAGACCACTTTGAGGTAAAAGTATAGGAAGTCGTAGAGAGCTGTGA
This sequence comes from Ascarosepion bandense, assembly GCA_037127315.1. NCBI lineage: Eukaryota > Metazoa > Mollusca > Cephalopoda > Sepiida > Sepiidae > Ascarosepion > Ascarosepion bandense. Next base: position 1,086,254 of record JBBBDQ010002060.1, on the reverse strand, counting down.
TCACATCGCATAAAAGAAGACTGAATGCTCCCAACTTATCTCTTTCATGTCCACCGGCGGCGCGAAATGAAAAAGTCTTATTTTCAAGGCTCAGAAGCCCAAAAGTGGCCTCTCCTATGTGCGACAATGCATCAATAATACCATCAGCGTTAAAACACTCGAATATTTCCGCCTACATTAATGAGAGTAGCCCCTTGCGGGGCGATGGAAAGTGAAATAGAAAGACGTGCTGAAAAATCGAAATATAAGTGAGCTGGCACTGATAGAAATAATGAAACGTGTGTATTCTCCCCGGCCTGAGGAGAAGGATTCGGTTTGGAATTGTATTTGGTTCAATTTCCCAAGACTATATAGAGAAAAGTGTCCCGGGGTTGGAGGCAGTGCCATCTAATTTTCTCTAAAAGTTTTTCGGCAAATGGTCTTTGACAGAGATCCAATGGAATAGAAGTGTCCTCCATCCACCCAATCACTTACATACGCATCAGCAATTGTTACCTACAGCGAATACCCTGGCATCATTCCAAGTAATAACCCGGTCTCTTTTAATACACCACCTGAATGTCCATGGGGATATATGCGTAGATTCATACTGAGTTGAACTTAATCTGTTACTGAGATTTTAACTTACTTCTGTTCATCCAATACAAGACCCAAGAGCCACTCAAGGTAGAGGATTATTGAATAAATCAGTCTGTCTTCGACTGAAACTCTGACGGGTAGAATATGAGATTAGCTTTCAAGCAGTGATCCTCCAGATATTTGGCGATGCAAACTTACCATGTATCATCATCTGTATATATTATATTAACTTTTCCTCGATTTTGATGACCTTTTGTCTTTCTTGAATTAACAGTTTTATCTGCACTTGTTAACATTTTGAGCAGCGCAATAAATTTTAACAATATCTTTGACACAAGCTGTCTTTTTATATATTCTCATGATAATAATGTAAACCACATCAACAAATATATTGTACACATTCTTATATGTATCTCTGGGAGCGCATGGTGATTTTCTAAGCGTAACTTAGATGTGGTACAAGGCTGTAAGTATGGAGCACCGAGTGAGAATTAAACTCACTCAGTCAAGTACCTTACGTGAGACAAGACTGGGCGATAATGTCTCGAAAGAGTCATGACTGACTGGGCGATAATGTCTCGAAAGAGTCATGACTGACTGGGCGATCATGTCTTGAAAGAGTCATGACTGACTGGGCAGAAGATTTTCCCGCAGTAGGTTGCGATTAGTTACTGCGGTAGATCGGTTGCCAACCAAGGCTATAGAACGCAATCTGTCTTGCCACTGAATTCTTTTATCCCAGATCAATCAAGTTGGACTATCATGTCTCGAAAGAGACATAACTGACTGATTTTCCCGCAGTAGGTTGCCATTACTTTCTGCGGTGGACTGACTGCTAACCAAGGCGATAGAACGCAGTCAGTCCTGCTATTCAATTATTTTATCCAGATAAATCAGTTAAGTGTCATACGTCATACACGTTTGGACGATCATGTCTATTTCGGTTCGTGACTAAGTAGATTGAAGATTTTCCTGCAGTAGGTTGCCATAATTTTTTGCGGTTGACTCGTTATATATATATATATATATATATATATATATATATATATATAGTATATATACAAAGATATATAGATATATTTATTTGTATATCTGTATGAATATAATTAATCTCAAGTAATATTGTTGACAAGAAGAGATGAACCCCTAATCTAAGTAATTTAGAACATTATAGGAAATAAATATTATAAGAAATAAATATTATAGGAAATAAATTCAAATTTTTAACGTAAATAAAAAGGCCATACGATCTCGGGAGTTTTGATTTATACATATACATATATATATAAAATAAAAAGTGTGAGAAGCCGTGAACGTTTTCTTTAAAATATATTTTTATTGTTTTGGTATTTATACAAGTTATGAAGTATTAATTGTTAATGGTTTGCGCTACACGTGTATATATATATATATATATATATATATAACACGTTAAAAATTTCCCTTCTCTGATTCCATGCGTCGATGGCTTAGGGAGTAGCGACTCCGACTGACACCAAATCGGTCGAGTTTAGATCCCGGCCAGAAGCGAGTGGATGTGTCTAGACACACTGATGAGCTGTGATACAGGCTTGTATGCGGATGACTAATATATATATATATATATATATATATATATATATATATATATATATATATATATATATAGCAGAGACGTAACCATACTTGAAAATATCTATAAAAGTGACCGAAAGCGCTTGTGATGATAAAAATTATGGACCATCTTCATATTCCTTGTCACCAATAAAAGGGGAAAATGGTAGGATACTCAAAAAATAATAAAAATCAATTTAATCTTCTTGTCGATCGAAAAGAAAAGAGTACTGATCTATTACGTGATATATGTCAAGTACAGCTGGACAATGTTCTTAATGTTCAAAAAGTGACTTGAAGCAACAGAAATGTAGTTCTACAGAAGGATGGTGAGGATAACATTGACCGAACATGTGAGCAACGATGAGGTTTTGGAAAGAATGGAAACTGAAAGTTAACTTACACTTGATATCATGAGAAGAAAGTTGAAATTCTGGGTCAGGTGATTAGGAAGGAGGGCTTAGAAAATTTGATACTCAAAAGGACAGATACAGGGAAAGTGGGACAAGGGAAAGAAGCACGTCTCATACTTGATCGGCTTAAGCAAATAGATGGCAGAGCAGAATTTGGAAGAAAATAACAAGGCAAATATATTAAGAGCAACAAGGGACAGGGAGATGTGGAGGCCCATGATGGTCTTCATCTTGAAGGGTTTGAGTTTGAGTTTTGTTTAACGGCATATCAACATCTCTGTGGGTTTTAATGCCAAAAAGGTGGGGTTTGAAAGGATTTTTTTTATATTCAGTTATCATGAAAAGGTTTATTTAGTCAGATTCTAATGAATTTTTTTTTTGTTTTTATTCTTTTTTAATTTAGAAAACTGAAAATGTCTTCTAGTTTTGTATTCAAAAATGTTTTCCTGAGAATATTTTTTTTCCTTCAAAAATGTGTTATGGTAATAATTTTTTCTTCAAAAATGCTTATTTTTCTATAAAAGTCTATTTTTATGTATATATTTATATAAAAATGTATTTTTATACTTTCATAGTGTTTGACCCCAGTTTGGGGGTTAACTATTTGCCCAGAGCTGGGACCCTAACACGTGATACCATTTCGGGTCAGAGTGGACCTGGGAACAACAGCAATTGAGAGGTGGTTCCATGCTCCTTACAACCTCCCAATTAGAGGCCTTGCTGCAGGATGCAGTTTACCGTCATGCCCAGGACCCTCTTGAAGGGACACGGCATATAAAAGATTAAGAACTTGCATCCTGTTGAATCTTCGACTCTTTACCTTTTCCAACAAGTAATTCTTACTAACAAGTCATTTCCCCTGACTGGGATTTTCAGTTCGTGTTCTGCAAATAGAAAGCGTCTAGATCATTTCTTAGTGAAAAGTTTCAACGCTAGTTTCGCGTTGACGGCCATCCCCACAAATTAGATTTGAATCAGTGCCATACCAAATGACCCTAGAGTTCCTGTCTGTAACAGTTTGCCCTCTGAGTCTGCCGTCTACATTTTCTCCCCTTTTCACTAGGCTGATTTTTTCTTTCTCTCTTTTCCACGGTCTTTCACTGCTTCACTCTGTGCGAGACGCCGGTTGCAGTTCCTGGCACGTGGTGTTTTCTTCCACATATTCCTGCGCCAAGATTTCTCTCCTCTCCCATCCGCCATCTTTCCTCCTGTGTTTTCAAGAACGCGTTGTCATAGAGTTTTATCGTCTCTTTGAAAAATCTTTCTTTCTTTACCAATTCTTATTTTTCTCGCAATCTTTGGATCAACATTAGAATAGATATTCCCGTGAGAGCAACAGGTGTTTCAAGTGAAACTTTTATTAGCATTTTGAAAACGAAATACCTTCATTTTCTTCTTTTATAACAACTCCGACTAACTTAGGTCACTGGTGCTCCTACCACAAGAATTTACTTGTGCAACCACTACTCCATCAGCTTCTTTTCTCGCACTGCCCGCCTGTGGAACTCCCTTCCATATACTTGCTTTCCTGACTGCTACAAACTCCAGGAATTTAAATGCAATGTCAATTCCCATCTATTATCCACTTAACTCCAGCCCTTTCTACATCACCCCGTGTATCTTGTTCTTTTTCTTTCTCTCTAGCTTCGCAACTACCTTCACTCCTGTGTTCCCATCCTTCACTTGGCCTTTCTCTGACATCTCCTGTAACTGGTCCGTCTTTCACTTCACTTTCCTCCTGCCTAAAATTTTACTCTTAAGTAGCCCCCTGCGCATCAGTGGCGGTAAAGATTAAAAACGATTTTAATAAAATCAGGAATTTTAAATTTGAGAGAGAGTTCATGAAAATAATACTGCTTTCCAAGGTCAACATGGAGAATCACGAATAGGTTGAAAATTCAAAAGAAACTGGCTATATCCATCAGCCTTTGAAGATGTACAACGCATGCGTCAATCTCATAGCATAACGATCTAATCACAATTCAAACAATATTCATTTAAAAAAAATATCTCGAATATTACATGAACACTTTATTTTTTGCCAAAGATTGAATTATGTCACACTGTGACCTTCTCTGACCTTTCCAGTACCTGATGAACTTTCATGATCATTCTCAAATTCGGAATCCTGGATAAACCAACGAATTCCCTGCTTTTGCATATAAAAACGCGAAACAAAACAAATCCTACATAGCCTCGATAAACACCCTTGATATACGTGTCGACTAAGAATAGTTTTTCCCTCTGTCACTTTTTATTCATTTTGTTTCATCTACAAATACACTTTATCTGAGAATATATATATATATATATATATATATATATATATTTCATTTATAAACGAGTTATTTCGCTACCTCGGTTTCTTCAGGCGATTTTTAATAACTGGTTTATCAGTTCGTCTTTCTTTTAAATGAAAGAACAGAAATTATGACAAAATGCATCCACACTAAGAAATACCTCTTAGGTTCATACAAACATGGATGAGAACGTCATAATTAGTTTGAATTTAAACAATGCGCGTTCATAAATTCCCTGCCACGTGATCGTTCAAATAAAACATCGTTACAAGAGCGTTCTTAAAAAGAAAAACCCTAAAAGGTAAAATCAGTTATTAAAAATCGCCTGAAGAAACCACTTATGCTAGAAACCTGGGTAGCGAAATAAATCGTTTATAAATGAAAAATATTCAAAAGTTCTACAATATAACTGTATAGAACACTTTTTAATACAAATGTGTACTGGTCTAACCCTATTGGGATCTAAAACTAAGTATTAAATAATCAATCAATCAATCAATATATATATATATATATATATATATATATATATAGCGCCCAGAGGTAGAATCGCCGACTGACGCCAATTCGGTCGGGTTTCAATCTTGGGTTAAAAAGCAATCGGTGTCTAACCGTACTGATGAGCTGTGATGCAGCGGGACAGATCAGTCTGCGGATGACTATTTACTTTCTCACACCCTGATAGAGCTCTCTGGAAGAATGGTAGACTTTGAAAAACAGTAGCTACTCTGGCGTGTATGCATCGCTCATTCAGTAACATGAATTAGAGCACCCTATCTATTGGGTGCGTATAATTATAATATATGCGCTAAAAAGTCTGCCTTCTTCCACCGAGCGCACATAGCTCAGAGGTAGAATCGCGGACTGACGCCAATTCGGTCGGGTTTCAATCCTTGGTTAAAAAGCAATCGGAGTCTAACCGTACTGATAAGCTGTGATACAGCGAAACAGATCTATCTGCGGATGACTATATATATATATATATATATATATATATATATATATATATATATATATATTATAAGAAAGTGAAAGAGCACGTAGATTAAAAACACGCTGTTCAAGCATTTACTTTATAAAGAGTGCACGATACAGAGTAGATATTAATATTGTAATTTTGCTATGGCTTATAAAAGCATAATATCACTACACAAAAATATTCATGTTGATTGAATAACTCTGACACACCATAAATACATTTCCTTCAACTACCACTCCCTAATTTTCTAAATAACCAGAAATTCATTTTATATTTTCAAAAATAAAACGTTTTTACCATTTATTTTAACATATCACCTGAAGAGGAACAGTTTTGTTCTGAAACATGAGAATTTTTGCGTAGTGATATTATGCTTTTATGAGCCATTGTAATAACAGATTACAATAGTATATATATATATATATATATATATATATATATATATATATATATATATATATATACTAGCAGTATAGCCCGGCGTTTATCGGGAGGAAAGGAAGGCTTTAAAACTAATCCATGGTCCTAGAGCTCAGACTCTTTGGACGTTGGCACGAAAGACTAAAAAGTAATAGTTGTTTCCAGTCAAAGCGAAATCGTAGATTGAAAGAAAAATGAATGGGTGTAAGTCAAATTTTGATTTCTGGTATAGATGTCAAATAAGTTTTTCTGTCGCAAACTGAATTTTGAAGGCTAAATAAGTCCTCTGAGTAAATGGTATCATAGTTGAGACTAAGAACTAGGGCAAAACCCGAAGCAAAAATAAGAAGGCTGAAATCCTGATTTTGATCAGACCCGATAGGATATCGGGGTATCGATTTCCAATATTTGGAGTTAATAAGTCATCCAAGGTTAAATTAATCTAAGTAAGTCCATGAAAACTTATCGTACCCATCGGGAGTAAAATTGGAGAAAATGAGCCATATTCATGGCTGAACATCAGTTTTTGATCAGGTTTGATAGAATATCGGGGTATCGATTTTCGATATCGGGGAAAATGAGTCGTCTGAGATCTACCAATGTTTTAGACTAAAAACTATAATTTTACCAAGTTAGAGCAAATTCTGCAGCAAGAACCACGATAAAAGTGCTGAAATCCTGGTCTTGACCAGACCTGATCGGATATCGGGGTATCGATTTCTGATATCGGGGGTGGGGAAATCGAAAAAAGCCTATGATATAACTGAAAGGCTAACATTTGTGGGAAGTTTGGTGAGAATCGGATAAAAATTGCAGATTTGTATAAAGGATATACAGACAGACAGACACACAAACATCTTGCTTTTATATAAATAGATAACTCAACGCATGACAGATTCAGAAAAAAAAGAGGAAAAAAGGAAATCAGCAAAAAGTAGACACTTCAGACGCGTGGGCACACCTGCATAAGCAGATAGGGCAAGCACGAACATATATCCACACAGACGCACACACGAACAACTCACAAGAATAGAAAAGGCGTGGAACCTGTCGTATGCGACCATATCTACTGTCAGCAAAACTGGTCACATACGGCATGTAGTCACTCACTAATGCTCATGACCTATCTACGCCAGGAAAATATATTCTACTCACCAGAATGTGCATATTAGAATTTTACTAAGTAATCTGGTAATAAATAAATGCGAACATAAGAAGATGGCCTAACTTTGAAAAAAATTCTTTCGCATAATTGATTTTTAAAAAATATTAAAAACGTTTTTACCACGGTCAAAAAAAAGAGACTAAAATATTTATCCACAATGGCGTTGGCTTAAAAAGGTCAGTTATTGCAGTTTGTGTGGTGTTTTTTTTTTTTGTAATGTAGCAAGCATATTCGCAACTTATACGGTTTCAATTTTTTCTTAGAAGGGGGTGATAGAAAAATAGAATCTACTGTAATACAGAGAAAAATAAACCAAAATAAACAAAAACACCCAAAAAACAAATGATATCATTGGGGTACAGAAACAGAGAATGATAGAGATAGATATACCCAGTCAGAAATAGAGTAGACAGATAGAAAAAAAAAAAGAAAAAAAAAAAGAAAAAAGGAACGAAAGAGATAGACATTGAGAAAAGGACAAATAAGTGTGATTTTCTACATGCCTGAATTTATCCAAGTCGGTACAGAGGCCGTGACAAATTTCTGGAATACATCTAAACTTATTTATAAATGTAACTTTGTCTGTGTGTGTGTGTGTGTGTGTGTGTGTGTGTGTGTCCGATACCTATAGACTCCGAAACGGCAGAACCGATTCTCTTGAAAAGTTACACAGTTGTACTATAAGCGTCTGCAAGTGTTCTTAGCTAGGTTTTGTGTCGAGGTACCCCCAATAAATATCGAAAATCGATAATCGAAAAAATTGGGCTATAGAAGGTGTGGCCCGATTTTAATCAAATTTGATAAACTCTTAGACAAAGACATAAGAAACGATATTCAGAAGTTTCAAGGTTGCAGTTCTTACAATAGTGCAGAAAATCGATAATATATGTATATAAAAGGCAAGATGTTTGTGTGTGTGTCTGTTTATTTGCCTGTATGTCTGTATTTTTTTCAGCCCTTTTATTTTAGTTTTTGTTTCGGGTTTGGTTCTAAGTAGGTATAATTGTAGTTCTTAGTCTCAGCCATGATACCATTTACTCGGAGGACTTATTTAGCCTTCAAAATTCAGTTTACGACGCAAAAACTTATTTGATATCGATACGAGGAAATCAAAATTTCACTTACATCCATTCATTTTTCTTTCAGTCTACGGTTTCGCTTTAACCGGAAACAACTATTGCTTTTTAGTCTTTTGTGGCAACGTCTAAAGAGTCTGAGCTCCAGGATCATGGATTAGTTTTAAAGCTTTCATTACACGCGAGCAACGCCGGCTATAATGCTAGTGTTGATACAAAACAGATGACATTGTTTGACCGTGAGGCGAACTCAGGTGATGTACATTTCAACATGTAATAACAGTTTGATACAACATTACAATAACAAAACGAAACAAACAAAAAAGAATAAGGAAGTGTTTCTGGCGCATTAAAAATCTTCCTCTCCTTCAGCCGTGCGCCGATAGCTTAGGGTTAGAACGTCTGACTCATGCAAAATCGGCTGAGTTTCAATTCCCGCAGGAAATAATCGGATGTCTAGCCACATTCTCTCTCTCTCTCTCTCTCTCTCTATATATATATATATATATATATATATATATATATATATAAATATATAGGCATCCGCATACAGATCTGTTTCGCTGTATCACACCTCATCAGTATGGTTAGACATCTTTTAGCCAGGATTAAAACCCGACCGAACTGACATCAGTCGGCAATTCTACTACTGAGCTATGGGCGCTCGGTAGAAGAAGGCGGACTTTTAGCATGTTATATGCAATGTAACATCTTCCAGTAGCTGAGAGTGTTCAAATTCATTACTGAATGAACGATGCGTAGATGCTTGAGTAGCTATTGTTTTTCAAAGTCTACCATTCCTCCACAGTGCTCAATCAGGGTGTAAGAGCGTAAATGCTTTCAAAGTTAGAAAAGCAGGATTGAGAAGTATATAGAACTAGATTTGGATCACTAAGCTTTTTGTGTTCATTTTAGTGAGTTGTGTCTTTTAATGTTAAATCAATTGTAATTTTTTCAACTGACCTGAAGCTGTATTTACTGCAAAAAAGCGTTGGGTTTCTGTGTCGGGCTAAAAAGTTTCCTCGACAGAATCCATCTTGTACGTTTCTAAGTTTTTTATTTGCATGTGCATTGAATTGCCATGTCTGGTCGGGTGCTCCTGCTAATCATCTCGAGGTTTTCGACAAAATCCAAAGAAGGGTCTGCGATATAATTGATATCCACTTCACTCACTTTCCCACCGGCATGATGTGGATTCCCTCTGTCTTTTCTATAAGTATTTTCATTGTAATTGCTCTGACGAAATTTTATTTTTCCTGGTGCTAGGACCATATGAATTTAAGTGTTCTACTAGATGGGAATCTAAGACTTATTATTTTACCGTTGAAATAGTTAAATGCAACTACCTCTTCTACTTTAACAGCTTTTTCTCGCTCTTTCCTGATAACTACAATCTTCAAGAAGTTAAATGCAACGTCAGTTGCCATCTTCTATCTCCTTAAATCACATTTATCTCTTATCCTTATAACCAAGTCGTTGTACTGATACCGACGGAGCAAAAGAGATGGGCCGGATGTTTGCACTCTCACGACCAAAAAGCAAATGACCAAAAGTCGTCTGTGCGCACTCCAGATTCGGGCAGATGTTCCGGTTGAAAACTAAAAATTAATTAAATATTAAATTTCCAGTTCGCGAGCCTACGCGAATTTTATTTATCGGCCAATGGGAAGCCCAGAATCAAATACGGATATGAATTCCCAAATGATCTGCTGCGATCCAAAAAGTCGAAATAAAAAGCCGATACAGAAAGCATCACCAGACAGACCGAGACAGACAGACCCAAACGGACTGACTCGAGAGAGAGGATTGTAATCAGTATCCCCCTTGACATACGTCAAGCGGCTTACTATGCTAGCCTCCCTTCCCTCTCATCTTATCTTTCGCTGTCTCAAAACTACTTACTGACCAAAGGAACGGATACATCAAAGACATTCCTTACTTACAACGCTCCCACATACCTCAGCATTAATTCTCTTTTCAGCATGTTATTGCCATGAACATTTTAATGTCCGTTGGACCTGTACTTCAAGTATTACTTTAATTGTAAAAACCTTAATTGATATGTGTATATATAAAATGTTATTTTTCAACTCAATTTGTTTTTCTTGACTTATAATCTTTTTATTACTTATAGTGAGCTATCTACAACAAGGCCAAATTCCGTTAATCTTCAACAATACACGACTACCCTTCAAAGGAACGACTCCCCACTATAAACTATGGATAACCCACTATATCGTAAGTGCTTGATGTGGAATGATTAAAAGAAATTAAGTTAAAATACCGGGTACAATTTGTATTACGATAGAGGTGGACAAAACCGACGAGACTTGGAACATTCAGCTATGTGTCAATTTTAATCCGGTTTTTTCACTTCTAACATTAAATCTAATTATTGTAATTAAAAACATATCGTAAAATCAAAAGTAACATCTTTGGTAACAGAAACACTTAATGAAGAACTGGCTCTACCTTTTGACAGAGTCTCGTACTACGAATGAGAAAGAAGGCTGAGCACGAAATTTAGAATGCTGAGACATTATTGTTCACTTGTGCTTTGAGTGTTTCTAAGTCTTTTGGAATTAAAATGCAGCAAATGCTACTTTGCGACAGAAGCTCGTAAATAAAAATCCAAAATCAAGTCAGCAACAGTTGCGTTGTTGATTAAGGAAACGAGACGTCATTAGAAAATCTGTAAACAAACGACACCACATATTCCCTTGCTCCAA